>CM076578.1:1506485040-1506784855 GCA_034641835.2 Pinus albicaulis | reverse complement strand
TGGAATATTGAATTTTGTTTTTATCACCTATGAGTTGAATAAATGGGTAAGGAGGCCCATGCATATTAAAAATATGAATAAAATCCCTCATAGTATGAAAAGGATCATCATAGGAGTTTTATTTCACACCCTCGTGTGTGAAAAGGGGTATTTGCATGTGGACAATGTCAAGTTTGACCAAGTCAACAACGCTGGGATAGGAGGTGGAGATCACTTTGAGAGGCAGTGCAGTGTGAATGGGAGGAAGATTCCTTGGTTGAGGAAACCCTAATGAGTGGGACCCATAGAGAGAGGGCTTCCACTTGTTTAAAAGGAGGGAAAGGCAACCATTTTTATTCATGTTATGGATTATTGATTTTATAGTCCGGAAGACTATTTTGCATTCTCTTGCTGTTTAGAAGAGTTTTAGTGATGCTTAGCACAAGGATTCTTTTGGGAAAAATATTGAGAGAGGGGGCGGGGGTGAATCAGTATTTAGAGCTGAACAATTTTTCTTTTCTTTCTCTTAAAACCATATGTTACAGTACTGCATCCAACATGTATGTCCAGATATCTTATTATGTATTTACTTAGAGCATTGCATCAGATAAGCATTAAGCATGAACAGAAATAACAGAACAAACCATCAGACATAAACAACACATATGAACACTAGGATTTAAGGTGGAAACCCAATTTAGGAGAAAATCACCGCTGTTGTAATCTTAGTCTTCAATATTTATTATAGAGAAAAATTCTTACAATATATGCTGGTGCAGACTTATACCAGCACGCAGGCACCCACCTGCATAAGGCTACAACCTTCTCTCATTTACCAGCCTCTCCTGGAAGGGAGCTACTACCCCCTGCTCTCATTTACCAGCTACCACTGGAAGGGAGATACAACCCCCTCTCTGAAGGCTTCGACCCTTAGCACCACTGCGGACCACGTTTCATCAATTTTCATACTGGATCCACCAGTTTCCATATGACATACCTTGTCGGTCACCATATTTATTTATTTTCTGTATACTCACACCAGTTCTTCATGATTTCATCCGTCATTCAAACCAGAGATTCATCATCGTCAGATCATTACATTCATGGGTGCATCGTAGTTTCATATTTATCAGTTAAGAACAGAGCTCACCCATACAGATATTCTTTGGAGAAATTTTTATTCACAACCTTTACAATGCACACTACATTCTCTATTTCTTTTTTTTTCTCCTTATATAGTTTTTCCTTTATTAAAACCATGAGTCAAAACCACGAACCGCTAATGGTATTCCTCTGTCAGTATTCTTTTTAGTTTATCCCACGGGGATTTTTGATCCCTTTTTAATTTTTATTTATCAATTTTAAAGAAATTGACAAATAAATATATTTACAACTTTTGAATTCCCAAGCCTTATGTCTAAAGTTTAACCCTTCGGACTTTATAGAAATATCCAACGCTTCCAAATAAATAAATCTTAAGATAAACCTTTGACCTCGGCCCCACATACATAGTCAATATCCAATCCAATACGCCCATCGTACCACAGTAAACTTCACGCAAGTCCAGCGTCCGATCACCATTAGATTAGAAAGCTTCCATATCAACGGCGCATATGCATATCGCTCGACCTCCGATGCCGAACGTTAACGTGCGATGGTTCGCCGTACCTATGTTAATCTTCGCGCATCTTCAACAAATGACGACCGTCCGATGACCCCTTCCCAGATCAACGTCGCTCAACGATATCGCTGGGTATCTTGGGTCGAACTATAACGCGTGATGGCGCACAATGAAAAGTGGTTTTGTGAAGTCATACAGGGACGCATGTCGAGCACTCTATGGAATCGCTCCTCAACCAGGAAATACCGCTTGCTCCGCATAGGTGGTGCGATGAAAACCATAAACCGCCTTCACTGTTCACTTGGTAATGGTTCCGCTCTTCCACATAGGATTCTGTCGCCTTTTCAATGTATTATTATAATTAAGTTGCGCTCTAAGGTTTTTCCTTTCTACTCCTAGTTCCGTCCAACTTCACGTTCCGTCGTCACCAAGTGTTCCGTTACTCCATTAATCTGCGCCATCTCCCATCAACTCCCTCATCAGATACAGAGTATCATTCAAGCCTTCCAATTACATAGGACATCATTCGACTCCATTACAGAGATTATTCACACATAGGTTCAGAGGATTCCACACAAGAATTACATCAGTCAATACACATATAATACACATATCCCTAACTCTGCAACAATGATTTTATTCCTCTCCGGGCACCATAGGTATCCTCTGCCCATTATGAAATTGATCACACAGGTCATATATATTCCAGATTTACTCAACCATACTTAACACAATTCCACAGTTCTTCATTAACATATACAAATCTTGGCCAGATATTCAATTTTTCCTTCAATCTATTACCTTGTCTCTTCCTAGCAGCTCTCCCTTTTTTCATCTCCTTTGCAAACTGTATTAAACCCCTAATTCAACTCTACTTCTCTGTCTCTAATTCCTATGTTTCATCTGCTGCCTTTGCTACCTCTCTGTCTCTTTTTCCTTATGGATAGTTTAGGTGTTGCTGCTGTCTTTTCCAATTCCTTTGCCATCAATGACAACATTTCCAAAAATCTCCTCCTTTGGCATTGATGGAAATACTCTTCCTCTGATGGCCTTATAGAAGCCCTTTGTTGCTTTTCCTCCCCATTTGACATCAATGGCAAAGATTTTGATCAAGATCCTTTGAACCGACAATGCCATGCTCCCCCTGAGATCATGCTGCATCTTCAAACATAATATGACCAACAATTCATCCTTTTCATATGACCAATGCTCCCCCCAAGCTTGTGCATTCAGAGATTCCTAATAGCACCTCACAACCAATTTAATCTTCTGTATTTAAGTATACCTGATCCTCTGCATGGCAGAGACTACTCCCAGTTTCTGTCTGAGATATTCAAACGCTTCCCTAGGTAGAGGTTTGGTAAATATATCAGCAACTTGTTCTTTGGAGGAAACATACTCCAATTTCACCTTTTGTTCAAGCACTTTTTCACGTAAGAAGTGATATTTGATGGGAATGTGCTTGGTCTTGGAATGCATAACAGGATTCTTTGAGATACTGATGGCACTTGTATTATCACACATAATGGAGATAGGAGGTGAAAATTTGATTTGAAAGTCTTGTAGGGTTTTCATCATCCAAAGAAGCTGAGTGCAACATGATGCTACAGCCACATATTCTGCTTCTGCTGTAGATAAGGAAATAGAGCTTTGCTTCTTGCTGAACCAAGATACTAACCGGGGCCCCATATAGAATGCACCACCACTAGTGCTTTTCCGATCATCAACACTTCCAGCCCAATCTACATCAGTGTATGCATGAAGAGTAATATCAGCATTCTTTGGATACCATAGTCCAAAGTCTTGAGTTCCTTGTAGATATTTGAATATTCTTTTCACATCTTGAAGATGAGACTCCTTTGGATTAGCTTGGAATCTTCCAACAATCCCAACTACATGCATGATGTCTGGTCTTGTCCCAGTGAGATAAAGTAGACTTCCTATCATAGATCTGTATTCTGGTTGATTCACCGTGGGGGAATCATCACTAGAACTGAGATTACATCCGGTTATCATTGGTGTACTTACAGGTTTGCAATCTTCCATGCCATACTTCTTCAAGATTTGCTTGAGGTATTTTGCTTGTGATAAGAATATGCCATTTGTTGCTTGTTGCACTTGCAAGCCAAGAAAGAATGTTAGTTCCCCAAGTAAAGACATTTCAAATTCTTGCTACATATCAGAAGCAAATTTCTGACTCATAGACTCTTCATTACTTCCAAAAATGATATCATCAACATATACAACCACAATCAATAGTTTGTCATTTTCAGTTTTTGTGTATAAGTTGCTATCAGCATACCCTTTTGAAAATCCTTGTTGATGAAGATATTTGTCAAGATGATAGTACCATGCCCTTGGAGCTTGTTTGAGACCATATAGAGCCTTTTTAAGTCTACAAACAAGTTTTTCATCATTTACCAAAATGAATCCTTCTGGTTGTTCTATATAAACTTCTTCTTCTAGATCACCATTGAGAAAAGAAGATTTAACATCCATTTGATAAACTTTGATTTGTTGGAAGCTTGAAAAAGCAAGAAACATTCTTATGGCTTCAAGTCTGGCTACAGGAGCAAAAGTTTCTTCAAAGTCTATACCTTCTTGTTGAGCATACCCCTTGCAAACAAGTCTAGCTTTATTTCTTATAACATCCCCATTTTCATTTAACTTGTTTTTGAATATCCATTTAGTTCCAATGACATTTTTGTCATGAGGTCTTGGTACTAATTCCCAAGTGTGATTCTTTTCAATTTGATCAAGCTCTTAATTCATGGCTTGAATCCAACATTCATCTTTGCTAGCTTGACTGACACTGTGAGGTTCAATAGTGGACATAAATGCCAGATTGCTAGAAGATCCCACAAGAGTCCTTCTTGTTTGTACACCTGATCCCTTTTCACCCAAAATTTGAGATTCTCGATGATTCTTTTGAACATATCTAGATGGAGCCTTTTCAGACAAATCCTCTTTGGGTTCTTCACTGGGTTCACTATTTGTATCATTATTATTTGATGTAGAAGGATATGTGTCATCATCATCTTCATCTGTTGTTTGCTTTTCTTCTTTTGGAGCTGCAGGAGACTCATCAATAACAACATCAATACATTCAACAATATTCCGAAGTCTTTTATTGTAACATTTATATGCCCTACTCCTAGAGGAGTAACCAAGAAATATTCCTTCATCTGCTCTGGGTTCAAACTTGCCAATTTTTTCATCATTATTCTTGATAAAGCATTTTCTTCCAAAAATTCTAAAATGCTTTATAGTGGGAGGATTACCATACCAGAGTTCATATGGATTTTTATCACTATTTACATGAACATGTGCCTTGTTGAGAATGTTTACTGTTGTGTGTGCTTCTTCTCCCCAAAATGTGTCAAGTGTTCCAGAATCATCAAGCATAGCTCTAGCCATTTGTTGAATTGTTCTGTTCATTGGCCAAGAACGCCATTCTCATTGTGGAATGCCAGCTACGTAAAACTATCTTTTATGCCATGTTGTTCACAAAATTCAAGGAATTCATTGGATGTATATTCTCCTCTTCTCGATCGATCTAAGACACTTGATTTTTAGATCTAAGACACTCGATTTTTAGATCTAAGACACTTCATTTTTAGATCTAAGACACTTATCATGTATGTAAGACACTTATATAAGTGGAGAGATGGACAACGTGGGGTAGGCCACCTTGTCTACCATATGTATAATTTCAGCCCACCTACTTTTCCGGGGCCAAAGGTGGAGGATAGTTTTCCGGAGTTGCCTAGTTGGGGGGTGACTCATTTTGCATGGCTAATAGCTTGGGGATGGAGGATCCATATGGGAGAGATAGTTCCAATTAGATTTCAGATCCCATTATTCAAGGGGACCTCTAGACATCACTTTTCTATCCTCTTGAGTATTTCACCTTTACATGATGATAGCTTGATAGCTGACTTGCATGCTGAGGAGGAGCAATGTGGAGACTTGATTGATGAGATAGCATTTCTTTACTCAGAGGAGATCATAATACATGGATGCTACAAGGAGAGGAGGAGAAATAACTCAGTCTATCCTTGCACTTGCTTGAGGACAAGAAATATTTGAGAGGAGAGGACTGTAATATTCCAAATTTTTCATGCAGTAAATTGGAATATTATTTTTTGCTTATATCATCCAGGAGGTGAATAAAATGGGTAAAGAGACCCATAAGTAGGAATAAATCCCTCATAGTGTGAAAGGGATCTATCGAGTAGCTTTATTTTTCACCTTCCAATGTGAAAAGGGGCAAATGCATGAGGACAAGGTCAAGTTTGACCAAGTCGACAGCGCTGCCTATGAGGGTGTGGATTGCTTGGGAAGACTGTGCAGTTTGAGAGGGAGGAAGATCACTTGTGGAAGAAACCATAATGTGTGGGGTTTAGGGAAAAGAGGCATTCACTTGCATAAAAGGAGGAAGAGGCAGCTATAGAGGGATATGTTTTGAGTATTTGATTTTGGTCTAGAAGACTATTTGCAGTCTCTGGTTGTTTAGCTGAGTTGCAGTGTTGTTAAGCACAAGGGATTCCTGTTTAGGATTTCCTCTCCTTCTTGAGAAGCCTCTTGAAGGATTTCACTTCATTTCTCCACTTCTAGGCTCAAGGCCAAAGCCACTTCCTTCAGTCACTACGTTATTTCTGCTGAATTATAACGTAGTGTTGCAGGGTGTTACAGTGGAGGGTTCCACAACACCATTCCTTGGCTCATATTTCAGAGGAGGGAGCCTCTATTCCTTGGGAAGGTTAGTGAGGAAGGTTCTAGAGTTTATTTTCATATCTTGGAATCAGGCCAAGCATCTCCCATCACCAACAGTGCAGTCCCTTCTCTAGACTGCCTTATTTCAGTGTGTATCTGTAGCGGGAGTTTGCACCACTATCTCGGAGGGTGAGATCTTCAATGCTAGGATTAGCCTTACACTCAGGAGATCCATTGGAGGAGGTTTGCTGCAGATTGGACATCTTATTCAGTCATCTCCATTCATTCCATTTTTGAGTTGCAGTTGCTACCCTGAAACTCCGACATTTCTGCAGTTTTGCCATTTGTATGTATATTACAGCCAATCCTTCTAAGGATTGTTGTACAATTGTTTTCAGGGGTTGAGAGATTTCTCCCCCACATTTCTTGAGCTGATATTTTCATATCATTGTATCATCATTTATCATGTTGCAGTGTGTCATATAAACTATGCAGTCATAGCTTGGGCACTCTTGTGTAGCAGTGTTTTGTCATAATTGATGTACTTTTTTCTTGAGGCTGATTATTGCTTATCTTGAGTAGCTTGCTCCTTAAGATATTGTACACATTCTGCTTCTATTATGTTAATAAGACAACTATGAGTTCTTCTATCATTTTTAGAAGTTGATGCAACACTTCTCTCTCATTTTTATGTTTGCATATTGCTGGATCTCCACATTTGGAATATCTTAACATATTCCCAATATTGAAGAAATTCCCTATTTTGGGATATTACATGAAGTGATCTTCATCACAAATAAAACAAGGGTACTTCAGCTTGCATTGAGAACCATCACCAACACGAGTTTTCTGAGAATCCTGTTTCGGGGTATCAGCTTTGGCCTTACCTTTACCCTTATTTTTACCTTTAGAAGCATTATCCGTCGGATTGGCCTGAACGACATTAAATTCTGCGGACTTACCAGAATTCGAGGTGGAATGAGAAGCAACATTATTGGAAGAAGTAGAATTCGGCTTCGCAGAGTTTGAAGAAGAAGACTTCTGAGAAGTCTGAGACATGGAACCAATAATACCATCGATGGATAGATTCACTGGAGGTTTAGAAGTTCCAGGTCGAGGAAGATATCATACAATGCGGTAGACTAAGACTACACAAGATCAAGGTACTAGGCGTAATAAATGGCTTGTTCCTCGGTTACACATGCCCCCATAGCTATGTATTTTACAATCTGATTGAAAAATTAGGTGGTGAACCAATGAGTTAGAAGCTAATCAGGAATTTAAAATTTTATCATGCGACGGAAATGTCGCCACTCATGAATATGATACAAGATATGAGTAGCTCGGTCTTGTTTCAATGAAGTGAGGAGGTGCGTCCCAGTCTCATAATAGACCGGTAACTAAAAATGCGTAAGGAATGTCATGGCTAAATAATTGAAGTCTTGGAATATGCCACAAGATAGCTCAATGTACCACTTTGTAGTGGCACCAGTAAGAGTTCGCTGGAAAAGACAGAATCGAATAGAATAATCAACCCAAGAGTTAGAGGAACACCACAAGTGGTAAGTCATAACATGTGCTTGGGGGTCTTCACCAGACTTGCCCTCAAATTTAGGACAATCACCAGGAATATTGGTCGGAACCAGAGGCCAATACGGGTTATGAAGAATGGGATCGTTCGTTAACTTTGACACATCAGGTAATTCCAACGTAGCAAGAAACAATAATTGAGTATTGAAATTCATCAGAGGTCTTTGATATGGACCTATTTTCACATTCCACCTAGTCCAAGAGGTATTTTGTCCCCATGCATTTTTTCCTTGAGGATTTTGACCATACGGGTTAGAAGTAGGATAATTCGGTTGATACTGGGGTTGAGTATCAGGATATTGAGTCGAAGTAGACCATTGAGGCCCCTGCTAAGAAGTGTATGGTGTCTACTATGGAATGTAAGAATGGCTTTGAGGTTGATGATATACAGGTTGATTTTGAGGGTAAGAAACTTGGGGTGCACTATACACTGACTGATATGAACCTTCAGGGTAATAAGCACCTTGTGGTTGAGCAGGCGGAACCTGCTGAGTAGGTTGAGCGGGTAAACCTGGATGAGTATAAATGGGTAGAACTGGCTGCTGAAATGATGGAACCAGCTAAGGAGCAGGTTGAATCAGTTCCTGAGATGGTTGAACTGAGTACTAAGGGCCACCGGGTTGCCCTTGTAGGAAAGGTTGGCCTGATGGTTGTGATGGACTAGGTTGTCCCTGATAACCAGGTTGACCCAGAGGAGGAGCATAGGGTTTTCCTTGTGGCACAAATTTTTGGCCATATGAAACGTGTGGCGGCAGTTGTGGTGCCGAAGGTTGTCCCTATGGCAGATATATTTTCCCCCCAGAAGCATAAGATGGTCCTGGTTGATTCTGAGGTTGACCAAAAGGACCGTAGGGTTGACCCTGTTGGACCAAAGGTTGACCTTATGAATTTTGGACTTGTGGACCGTAAGTTTTTCCCTGTGGACCAGAGGAAGAGCCCTACTGAGCTAAAGGTTGTCCCAATGAGGGTTGTCCTTGTAAGCCAGAGGGTTGCACAGGTAAGTTGGGTCCAAGATGAGAAACGGTTTGATAAGGATCATAAATAGCCTGATGAGGATCAATAGGAGGAAAATAGACAAGATTACCATATACATCATAATGATGTGGGAATGCATAAATGGGATTACCGGTAGCATCATAGTGATGGAATCGAGGATTTCCAGGAGCTTGGAGCTATTGAGAACCATGAGAGCTTTGTTACTGAACAACTAACAGATACTCTTCAAAAGTAAGGCCGCCAGGAATCACTAGTTAGTGGAAACTACACTAGAAGCAGGTGCGGCCTCCACGGTACTAGATTATGATCTACTAGGACCAGGATTAACAGGCCACATAATATTGAGAAAAATAGACCTGCGAGTGTGAAAATATCTTGAAAACTGAGTGGTAACAACTGATGTTGATGAAGCCACACAGACAATTGGTTGGACTGGGACTGAAGTAACAGTAGCTGACGAAACAAGTGTCGAAGGTGATAGTCCTAATGAAGGGAGGACCGAACTCTGAGGAGGAGTTAATGTATTGGATTGTGCTATGGATGCAACACCAGACATAATCTGACTCAAGGACCCATATCCAAGCGAAAGTGACACTGATGGTGGAGAATACCAAGTAGAAACATGAGGGACATCTTCAGGAAAAAGCTGATATTCTCCTGTAGAAACATGCATTCCTTCACTACCAACAGGACTAAATGAATCCATTTCTGACTCTGCAGTAAAATCTTCGAAGAGACCATGGGGACTAGGAGGCATAACAGCAGCAAAAAATGGTGAGCCCAACGTAAGAGGAGGAAAACCTCCTTCTTCCCCAAAAGCAGACCAAGCACCAGAAGGAGGCCAATTGAATTCAACTGGCTTTTGAGGGGGAGATTGAGTAGCAAGAGGCAGGACAAATGGGAGAATAAGCTGCGAAAACTTGGCAGACCTAGTGGAATAAGGGGTTTCAAAAGAAAAGTCTGGAAAATAACTACCATTAGGAGGTAGTGAGGATGACGAAACTGGTGGCTTTTCCACTGTGACTATATATCAAAATATAAAGTAAAAAAGATAACCAATCAAAGGTGTCGAGTCATAAAAAGGTATCTTTTGAACACCTAATTAGTCCACATTAATCATCAATTCAGGAGTGTCTTTTTATTCCAAGAGTGTACTCTGTCTGAGGCTGCAATTGTCTAAGAGCAATGCTGTGAAGATGTAGTATAAGATAACAAAATCAAAAGTAACTAATGCTTGAAAAGAAACCTAATTATAGTGACATGAATGGAAATATTAAACTACTTCAGTCTTTGCAGAACATCGATCAGGGATGCAGTAGCAGTAACTCTTTCCCATAGAAATCGATGCAAGATGACCAATCTGGGGACTGGGAAGCTAAAGCCTCTATCCTCTACAGTTGGAGATCTTAAAGAAATCAAACCGAAAACAGATTTGATGAAAGCAACTTAAACAAAACGCAATCTGAAAAGGAACAACAACATGTGACTACAACTCTTCTGTCTACCAGTCAAATATTATAAATAAGCAATGAACATAAATGGAACAGCAACGCAAATTGAACAGAAATTATAGTTCTAACATATTCAAGGCACTAGATTTCTATGCTTCAATTCTGTCGACACCTTCTCACCACGCAACCACCAATTATAACAGATTATAAACTATAGGAACAACAATTCAAATCAGATACGAGTCAGTGAAGCTTTTATGATAACAACGAAATAATAGAACAACGAATTATGCTTATTGTAGAGAAACGAAACAACGATTACTCTGTATTTGATCCGATCAACAATAAACCAATTCAAACATTAAGCGCACTCCACATGATAGTAAACAAAGATTAAAATACAAAGAGTGAAGTAATTCCACTAGAGCCGGGCCCTTAGCACCAGTGAAATACTGCTGGGCTAATTCAGAATTGCAGAAGGTAAATAAAACGCGTGCTTTGTATTAAACCAACATAAAGTCTTACAGAAAGGTTTTCTCTCAAACAGAGAGTTAATATAACAGAGAAAATGTAAATTCTTTCGACCGATTCCCAATAACAATAACGATCCCCCCCGTCACTAAAGGATGTGGTCTTATATATCAAATCTTCGACGGACCAATCAAAGAACAATATAAGTTTGAACAGCGATCCCTCAGGATCAAAAGATCCAGAGGGATTCATTCCTCTGTGTTTAGTCATCATTCTGTTTGTGCTGACTGAGGCCGAGCTGTTCCCTGCCTTTTCTGGGCTATTCGTTCAGATCTCCTTGCCTTTGGCTGGATATGATTCAATGTTGATGGAGCAGCAGTTAGATTGTTCTCAACCACGCCTTTGGTACAGCTGTTCACCTCTCTGAATTCCTGTTTGTCAACCAAAAAGTAGCTTTTAGTCATTTTTCATAGTAATCATAAACCTTTCCAATTCTATTGTAATTCCTATGATAAATTACCTTTTCAAGGCAAACAGGAGTATATTTATGATAAAGAATGAGTAAATATACGATAATTTCATACCTCTTTCACTGCCCAACATACCCCCCTGCTTAATCATTTTCATTCCCTCATGAAAACTATAGTTCACATGGAGAGTAGTCAAAGAATAAGCCGAATAAGGTTTGTCATCCACAGGCCTAAAACCATGGAGTGCAGCTAATTCCTCAAAAGTATGTTCTGTCTGTCCTTCAGGAAGTTCATAAATAGCTTTGTAATCCGAAGCAGGGTACCATACAATAGGGCTGCAAAATCTACATCCTAACCAATATGGTCCTTCTTTTAAAACAAGATGGCTATAGGAAATGAGATGGTCTGCAGCTAGCCCAAAGTTTCTATAATTAAATGGTTCCCTATTTTGAACATTCTGATTCAAGGTTCTCCACCAGACTTTTGCTGCTATGTAGGCTTGGTTCCTAATGGATGAAAAATTATCTGTTCCATTCAAAATGACCGATTTATGGACAGGCCCCAGAGTTTGGGTAACGCCTTCCCTTGTCATCAAGCATTTATGTCTAGCCAAAAATTGAAGTGGGTTCTGAGGTTCACTTCTGACCCATAGATCTAATCGATTTTCCTGTCTTTGAAAGGCGTTATAAGCTTTAAGCCATTTTAATTGGTTTACAGCAAAGGAAATGAATGCCTAAAACTGAACATCTCCAATAAAAGGGCTAGGGTTTGATTCACAGTCATTTTCAAGTATTAGATTATGAAAATAAAATTCACATAATAAGCGTTGTGCTTTGATCCCATAAATTTTTAAGCATGATATAAAGTCATCTATTGTTTTTATCTCTATGGATTTCCCTGCCCTAACTGCCTTGATCTTTAATTGTAAATATCTTTCTAGTAAAAATAGAGCATAGTTTTTGGTGGGGCATCTACAGGCTAAGACATCAATATACAAGGAACAGAGAGTGTCCATTTGAGTGTAGGCTAATTTTAGTTGGTTCATTACCTTATCAGCCTTTACCTCTGCTTTCTGTCATTTTTCATGAGCTTCAACTTCTGCTTCATGAATAATTCTCATTTGTTTCTGCAATTCCTGATATCTTGTTCTTGGGACAGTATCTTCCTCCAGTCTCTGCCTTTCTATTCGGGCCTGTGTCAATTCTTCCTGAAGTCTGAGTTGTGTTGGCTCATTGAAAGTGTGCTGACTGCTAGATTGCATATTTTCACTCAAAACCGGTTCCTCTAGAACAGCTTGTGTTGGAACAGCTGTTTATTGCTCCGCATCCTCATAATTAGGCTCAGGTATGGTTTCTTCTGTAATTTGGGGGTTCCTATCAGTGGTCACTCTTCTTTTTTTCGAGCTTCTTTTGATAGCAATGCCTCTTTTCTTAGGGGCTCGCTTGGGCATGTATTTCATTCTCAGAACCTAATGGTCTGCCTGAGCTGTTCAACTAATTTATGAAGTTTTATTCGCTCCCTTCGAAGCTTCTCAATCTCAGTTGTTTTATTCTTATTTCTTAATGGAACGGTCGTTCCTTTGTCTGACCCTATTTTCTCAACAGAATTTTGGCCCATATCAGCCATGTCTTCAGTAAAATTCTCTTCTTGTTCTTCTACTCGGGGCTCCTCTTCTACATTCATGTGCCCTTGGCTCAATTCTCCTGGAATCATATTCTCAGTTAACTCTACGGTCCCCTGGGGGCTTCTAACTTCAGCGTTTTCATTCTCTTGCTCACATCCCTTAGGAGAAGCAACCCTAGCTTCACTAGGGTTTGCTGTTTCATTCAGTTTTTCTCCAGCTGTTTCTTTGTCAATAGCAAAGTATTCTAGTATTTTATTAATATCTATATTGAGGTCCAAGGGACTATGCGGCCGTGCATAATCACTCATATTGGCCAAAATCTGGGCCAATTGATCTTCCTGTAAAGGGCTTATGATAACATTCTCGAGCAGCTCTGTTTCATCCTTATTGTTGCTATGATTTTCCTCATCCTCCGCACCGGTGTGATAACTTCCTTCCTCTTCATCTGAATACCGAATTTCTCCCTCAACTTTTTCTTCTCCAGAATTTCCTTCGATTCCTTCTTCCTCATTATCTCCTTCCTCTGCACTAGGTTGTTTTTCACTACTGGATTGGCGGCTTATTTCTTCTTCGTCCGAGTAGCAAATTTCTCCTTCCAATTGTTCTTCCTCATCAGTCTGAGGGCTTACTTCCTCTAATTGCTCTTCCTTGTCAGTGTGAGGGCTTACTCCCTCCAATTGTGGAGGTTGTTCCTCCTCTGAGCTGTGTAATTCCAGGGGCTAGCTACTGCCCAGAAGTTCTTCCACCATCCTTCTAATTTGTTTCAACTGGAAGAACTTTCTATGAGTAGAAGGCTCAACAATTGAGCCGACCATTCTCTTTTGTTTTGGAGCGGGTCGAGCCAACCCTCCATCAATGGAAAATATTAATTCTTCCCAGCTGGTCTGTTGCTGAGCGAGGCTATGACTCACTATTAAACGAATTAAACAATGGTGGCTGACCACCATATCTGCATGATGGGCTTTTCTTATACCACGAGCAGTATCATGCAACAAATAATTTAAAAATGCAGGCAAATTAATAGTGCATTTCTGTTTTAATACGGCTAGCAGCTTAAGGTGGCAAGGTTTTACCACATCCTTTCTTTCGTCGCACGTTATGTAAGCCTGCACAATTTTGGCTAACTCTGTCCATGGCTCTCCTAATGATGCTGGCTGGACTCCTTTACCTTTGATGACTAACGTCTGTCCATCATCTTGAAAAAAATTTATGGCTTCACGAATCCTAATCTTCTTCTAAGTCCAGACAGTCCCTTGCGCAGGAATGCCAGATACTTCTGCAATTATCTCGTCGGATACAGCAATCTGCCTCCCTCTGACCATGGAGGATTCTTCCTGCAGGTTTAATAAAAATTCGGTGGCCACAGCTTCATGGGGTTGTTGCATTCTCAAGAAATATGTAATCCACCCCAGTCTTTCTAAGATTGTCCGTGCAGCATCAGAGACGATCAATACTTGCGATTCAATGCAAATTGGCCGTCCTCCCAATTCTGCGTTCTGTTAATTTTCTCAACACACAGTAATCACAATGGAACAGCACAGCATAGTTCATTGAAAATTTTTTATTTCCTAAAATACAGGGATTTGGTTCAAATATAGATAAGGAAATCTTGGAGTTTGATTTGCATGCAGACATTCGCACCCCCCGAATGAATGAAAGGTCATCCTCGACCGTCAATTTAGAATAGCATGTGTGGCACAGCAACAGTACAGCAGTAAAAAGCGGCCGTAATTATGATATGTTCAATCAAATTGCAGCAATTACTGAAATCAATGCATGTAATAAATCGTTAATAAATAGAAAATTGTTTTGTAATGACTTAACATAAGGAGAAGGGACAGCATATGATAACCGTAAGTATAATTGCGTTATTTACCACTTTGGATTAATATGATCGACTTATAATGATTTTCATGTGTAATAGGTTCAAAGATAAAGGTAAGAGATTCGTATTTTCATTTGACATTTAAATAAAGATATAGGAAAAAGGGTTAAATATAACTATTGATGTGTATATGTGTGACTCCAATACCATCAGCAGAGCTCTGCTACCCACAGGTGTCCATAACCTTGACAGAGTTGCTTTCTTACCCATGAAACCATTGGCCTTTATGTATGCTGAGGAAGTGCTTTTTATTGAATATCATGACGGAGGCCATTGTGCTGGCTTGGTGACCAGATAAACCGCAATGTCGTTCACCGGGAAGAAGTGAAAGGTGGGCAGGTCGGCTCGTGATGAGACCTCCTGTTCCAAGGACTTCTTGATTCTTTCAATTGTTTGTTGGACCATTTCCTTGGTTTGGTGGCCATAATGGGAATGCCACTTCACTGCCTTCCCTATGATCACGGTAGGCTGGCTCTTGATGATACCCCCTATCCTCCATCTGCAAAATTATTATTAATAAAATAAATATTTTTTCTTTTCTTTTACACACAACACTTTTCCTCAGTTAATCATAAGGGATGGCTCAACACTCCTTAAGAGTAGGGATGGTGGAAGAAGTCTGAACATCTCAATAGAAAAAATATGCCTATTCTTATTCCATATACAAACATCAAAGAAAATTATAGCATGTGGGAAAAGAATCAATCATGATAAAAAATAGTCGATTAGATTAATTTAATGTACAAAATAGCAGTAGCAAAATTATGTTATCGATCATGCCCCTTTTCCTTTTTTTCTTATCATTACTAGACACTGAAAAGATGACGATTTCTTTTGATTTTTTATTACAAAGTAGTTTTTAATTTGTATTATTGTATATAAATGATATATTTTCCTTAAGAAAATTAATCAAATGCTGGCTTAAAAAAAAACAATGCACACAAAAAGTGTTGTTCCTTTTAAAAGAACAAAGAAACAATCAAGGAACTGAGTTGTTCCTTTCGAAAGGAACAAGAAAATACTCGCGTAAAAGTGTTGTTCCCTTTGGGAAAGGAACAACAAGAAAATACTCTGCGAAAGTGTTGTTCCTTTGGAAAGGAATAGCAAGGGCGTTTCTGCAAAACTGTTGTTCCTTTCAAAAGGAACAACAGAGCGTTGTTCCTTTAGAAAGGAGCAGCAAAACAAACAAAATAAACATAATTTTTGTCCTCTTTTAAAGAAATCAGACTTCACGAAACAAACAATGAAGAAGTAAAGAAGTAATATGAACCGAATGTCTGAAAACAAATTCCATAAAACAACAAGAAAAAAATGAAAAAAAATGCTTTATGTACAAATTTTTTTAAAAAAAGAAGTGATTTATCAAACTAGTGCCGAGGAGGATTTCTCCCCTTCAGTAAGAATCTCCATTGTAGAATCTTCCCAAAACTATTGGTAAAAGGATTCCCGGGTGAGCGGTTTATGATAAAATCGTACTCGATGACCGTTTACCTTAAAGGAATGTCTAGATCCATCAATGGTAACTAATGTAACAATGCCATTATCATGCACCTTCTGTATTTCATAGGGTCCAAACCATTGTTTCTGGAGTTTTCCTGGGAAATCCTGGAACCTGGAATCATATAGGAGTGCCCAATCTCCTTCATGGAAGATCTTTCCTTTGATATGGGTGTCATGCCATTTGGCTCTCTGTTGCTGAATTAATGCTGTGTGCTGAAGAGAAGAGAGCCTAATTTCGTCCAGCTCATTAATTTGCTACAGTCTTTTAGCTTGGGCTTCATTCAAATCCAGACCCACCTTTTGAGCTGTTCTTAATGTTTGAACCTCAAATTCTATAGGGAATATGGGTTCCTTTCCGAATACCAATTGGTATGGTGAATATCCTGTGGTAGGTCTCCACGTTGTTCAATATGCCCACAATGCTTCTGGAAATCTGTAGGCCCAATCTCGTCTATGAGAGGCAACTTTTTTTGTTAATATAGATTCGATTACTTTGTTCGTGCTCTCTACTTGGCCATTGTCCTGTGGGTGATATGGAGTCGTTATCTTGTGCTGAAAGTGGTAGTTTTGCAATGTTTCGGCTAATTTGTTACCTACAAATTGTGGTCCTCCATCTGTGATTATATCCCTTGGGAGGCCATAGCACACAAAGATTTGGAAAATAAATTGTATTACAAAGTCTTCTGTAGCTTTTGAAAGAGCTTCTGCCTCAACCCATTTGGTGACATATTCAGTTGCAACTAGGATGTACATTTTTTGGTTTGATGGGGGGTTAATAGGACCAACGAAGTCGAGGGCCCAACATTCAAACGGTTCAATCACTAGTTGGGGATTCAGAGGCATTTCATCAGACTGCCCAGGTCGACCTGCCCTTTGGCAGCTATCACAGGCCTGCACAAATTTTTTAGCATCTTTAAAGATAGTAGGCCAATAGTAGCCTGTTCGTAAAAATTTGTGGGAAGTTCTACGATCTGCAAAATGTCCGCCACACTGTCCATCATGGCATTCTTTCAAGATGTCAAATACCTCATCCTCCCTAACGCATCTCCTTATTTGCATATCTGCACCTGTATGAAATAGGTAGCCTCCAATCCAAGAGAAGCGGGTATTGCGATGTATTATTTGCTTATGTTCATTAAGAGACAGATGTTTAGGTAATTTACCTATTGCCAAATAGTTCGCTATATCAGCATACCACAGTGTTCTGATAGTAACAACGAAGATATGTTCATCTGGAAAGTGGTCTTCAATTGCTTCTATATCTGTTGGCTTTGGCATTCTTGACAGAAATTCAGCTACAGGGTTCTCTTTCCCAAGTCGATCTCTGATTGTGATGTAAAATTCCTGTAGTAAAATTAACCATCTTGTCACTCTTCCATTTGTAACAGGTTTATTTGCTAAGAATTTAATGGCAGAGTGATCAGTATATAGTACTACAGGATACCCAGTTATGTAATGCCTAAATTTGTTTATAGAATGAACTACAGCTAGAAATTGTTTCTCAGTCACAGTATAATTTAATTCAGCAGGGGATAGATTTTTACTAATATAGTAAATTGCATATGGCTTCTTGTCTTCCTCCTGCCCAAGTACTGCTCCAATTGTTGTGTCTGAGGCATCAGATGAGATTTGGAACGGCAAATTCCAATTTGGGCCCCTCGGTGCTGGGGCTGTTGAAACGAGCTTCTTTAGATCATTAAAGGCATTGTCACATTTATTTGTCCAAATTAAATCAACATTCCCAGTCAGTGCATATAAAGGTGCAGCTATTCGAGAATAATGTTCTATAAATCTTCTATAGTAACCAGAAAATCCAAGAAAGCTACGTACCTCTGTTTGTGTATTAGGTGTAGGAATTAACAAGAGTATTTGAATTTTTGTCGGGTCTACTTGAATTCCAGCTGTTGAAATATAATGCCCTAAGATAACTCCTTCAGTCATCATCGTAAGACACTTTTCATTACTTAAGCAAAGCCTAGTGTCAATACATCTTTGCAATACCTTTTCTAGGTTTTCCAATGCAGACTCAAAGTCATCCCCATAGGGTGTGAAATCATCCATATATACTTCGAGGCCTTCATTTATTAAGTCTGCAAAAATGCTGAGAATTTCCCTTTGGAATGTAGCAGGGGCATTGCATAGGCCAAAAGGTAGGACTTGGTAGGCAAATGTCCCCCATGGACAGGTAAAAGTAGTTTTGTCCTGATCTTCAGGGGCAATCTGGATTTGATTGTACCCACTGAAGCCATCAAGGAAAGAAAATAATTTCTTTCCTGCCAATGTGTCTAATACCTGGTCAATGAAAGGAAGGGGAAAGTGGTCTTTCTGTGTTGCTTTATTAAGTTCACGGTAATCTACACATATCCTCAACTTCCCATTCTTTTTTGGTACTACCACTAGTGGGGAGACCCACTTGCTATCAGATATTGGGTAGATGAAATTAACATCCAATAGTTTTTGTAATTCATCTTTAACAATGTCTTTAAGGTGAGGGTTTAGTCTCCTTTGAGGTTGGCGAATGGGTCTTGCATCTTTTTCAATGTAAATGTGGTGAGTATATAATTGAGGATCAATTCCTTTCATGTCAGGGTAATCCCATGCAAAGGCTGCTTTGTATTTTCGTAATAATTGGACCAATTTCTCTTCTTGTTCAGCACTGAGATTTTTATTAATATTTAAAGTTTTTCCCGGCTCAATTTCTACAACCTTGCTATTTCTCATAGAAGTAGTAGGTATTGTTTGATCAGGAATATCTTTGAAAGGATCTTCTTCTTCTTTATTATCGAATGCTGCTTTGATCATGTGAAATTGAAAATGAGATCTGGTTTGTGACTTATTAATAAAATTATTAATGATATCATCCTTTATTTTATCTTTAAAATCAAGAGCATTTTCTGTGGTCAGAGGTGATCTCATATTATCCATAAGGTATGATGCAGGTGGTTTTCTTGTTGTGATTATTGATAGAATTGGTTGGGCTGGGGGATATAGGGCTAAATTCTTAACATAATTTCCCCTTGTAATTGTCATGTTGCCTTGTCAGCATCCAATATAGGCATTGGCAGTTGCCAACCAAGGTCTACCTAGTATTAACGGATGTCCATCTAGTCGATTATTTGGATTGATAACTAGGAAGTCAGCAGGGTATTCCCAGGAATCTACAGATACCATTACATCTTGTAGTATACCTTCTGGTTTGACTACTGATCGGTCAGCCAATTCCAACAAGGTTGTTGTTGGTTTAAGTGATGTAATGCCAAGTTTTTGACAGGTGGTGGTTGTTAAAATGTTGATTGCTACCCCCAAATCAACTAAGGCATTTGGAAATGATTGACCATTGATCTGTACTGTCACTATAGTATTTCCTGGGTCTCCATATTTGATGGGTGTTTCTATTCCTGATAATAAGTCAGATAAGGTACCGACTATTTGGACAGTAGGATTTTTTGTTGTTCTCCTCTTTGGATTTTTTATGCATAATTCCTTAATAGTTTTTGCATATATAGGAATATCTTGAATAGCTTGGAGGAGAGGGATTTTTATACACAAATTTTTTAATTCTCCCAGAATATCGAAATTAGGTTGTTCTAATGGACGAGGTATAATTAATCATTCTGGGAATGGTGGAGAGGAAGTTGTTACTTGTTGTTGATTTTGTTGTTGGTTCTATTGTTGGAATTCCTTCTCGCTTTGTTCTGTTTGTTCTGTAGGTAACGGATCTTCAATGTGGACATCATTGTTTCTCTCTATTTTGACTATACGCCCAGACCTTAATTGAAGATCATTACACTCCCTCAGTTCAGTTTCTACTTCTGGGGGTTCCATGATTTGAACAGACTGAACTGGCCTATTGTTTGGGTTTGGGTTGGTTTGGGCTGGGAGTTGTGGTCTTAAATTGGTCTGGGGGTTTGTATAAGGAGCTGGCAGTGTAGGTTGAGAGAGAGGAATTGATCCAGCTAGCTGATTTGTAGGTTTTTGCCAGTTTGACTGCCAGGCCTGACTCTGAGAAGTAGAAGGGGACCATTGTGTCGGCCAGAAAGGTGGATAGAAAGGAAATCTAGGCCAATTATTTTGATTTGTTTGATTTGGCCAAGATGTGGGAGGAAATGGCTATTGTGACCAATTAGGGAAATATGGTTGATTCTGCCACATCCCACTATATTGTTGAGCATTATATTGAGGAGGTTGAAAAGAAAATGGATCATTTGGCATACCTGATGGTCGTGGCTGCCATTGTCGGCGCTGATTAAGCCAACATACCACTTCTGATTCTTCTTTTGCCTCCTTATAAACTGCTTTTAGGCCAGGAAGCGAAGGACATCCTGTTGTAGGGTGATCTTTCATGCAAATGGCGCAAAATTTAATCACATCCAACGGACATTCTTTGTGGTTGTGCTTCTTTCTACATCTGGGATAGAATATTGCCAAATTCTGCTCTGCTTCTGCCTGTTTCTGTTTGGCTTGCATAATATCAAACTGTGTTGTTAGAGTCCCAAGTATGTCTGTCTTAAAGTCTTCCAGCAGATTTCCAATCTCTACACGAGTCACACCTTCATTAGAGGTCTTATTTTCCCTTGTGATCGTATCACGTTCTGCTGATTTCAACCTTGTATTGCCCCTCGAACACTTGATACACAAATCAATGATGTTAGGATAGTTTCCTGATATATATCACCTTTTCCCATAATATTCAATGTTTCAACCCATTGATCTTTCATTCCCCTAATTAATGTGGTTTTCAAAACATTATCAGGTAAGGGTAAAGATGCATAAGGGGATCTATGAAGATTATATTGAAACTATTCCACATACTCTTCCAAGGTCTCATTTGGTTTTGCTGTCATTTGGAATATCTCATCTTTTAATTCCCGAGACCTGCAATAATCTTGATATTTCTTTAAAAATGCAGCTTTCATATGATCCCAATTAGTTATGACACCCCCACCTAATCCCATAAACCATCGTAGGGCTACCCCTTTTAATGTAGAAGGGAATAGTTTTAGTTTTTGGGCATCGGTGGTGTAATCGTATCCTCTACACAGCACATCAAACTCAAATAAAAACGCATCTGGGTCCTCTGATGTTAAGCCGTGAGATGTAGGAATATTTTGAGGAGGAATAGCTTTCATGGGTGCATTAACTGTAGTATCTACTATAGGATATTGCAGCGTAGAGGTCTGCTGCTGATTCTGGTTTTGGTTCTGGGCCATTTGATCGAAGATATGCCAATATCCCTCTGGGATTTCCAAGGAATTTCTAGGTTGACGAGTAGGGGCAGGAATAGTTTTGACAACACTCCCTTTATCTGGGATAATAATTTTTTCCTATCGACCTACTGTTTGAGGTGATTCAGGACCTTGGTTCTGAATAAGTTGAACATCACTTCCCTTATCTGGGCTTCTTATTGTTTGGGCAGTTTCAATAGGAGATTTCAAGTCTGTGATTTCTCCCGTTTCCCCTTCTCCTTCTTGGAGATTACTAGCATTCCCTTCGTGAAGGAAACATGTGCAAGGATTCTCAATTTCTTGGGAATCTTGCTCAATTCCCTCTTTTTGAATGTGTATCTCAGCAAAGGCTTCAGATGGTGATTCTGTAGCGTGAAGGGAACTAGTAGGCTGTCTAGAAGTAGTTCTTTTAAATCCTACTGATGGCTGAGATTCAGTTCTTTTAAGGATTTCGTCAATAAAGGTTGTGCGCCCAAGGGTCACCGGGCCCTTAGGTTTTTCAGTTTTAGGAGGAATTTTTTTTCGCTTAGTTTATTTATTCATTCAAAGAAACAAACCTTCATTCCTACCTAAAGAAAGAAGCTTACCTACTTCTGCTGTAAAGCGGGCTACGAGCAAGTGTGTTTCTTGCCCAGTGCGCAGGTTCTTACCTTCCATCTTTAATACCCAATTCTTCACAAGCAGAAGAAAATCAGCTGTGCATTACTCCTTTAAAATGGAATACACTCTCCCCGGCAACGACGAAAAAATTTCGAGTCATAAAAAGGTATCTTTTGAACACCTAATTAGTCCACATTAATCATCAATCCGGGAGCGTCTTTTTATTCCAAGAGTGTACTCTGTCTGAGGCTACAATTGTCTAAGAGCAATGCTGTGAAGATGTAGTATAAGATAACAAAATCAAAAGTAACTAATGCTTGAAAAGAAACCTAATTATAGTGACATGAATGGAAATATTAAACTACTTCAATCTTTGCAGAACATTGATCAGGGATGCAGTAGCAGTAACTCTTTCCCATAGAAATCGATGCAAGATGACTAATCTGGGGACTGGGAAGCTAAAGCCTCTATCCTCTACAGTTGGATATCTTAAAGAAATCAAACTGAAAGTAGATTTGATGAAAGAAACTTAAACAAAACGCAATCTAAAAAGGAACAGCAACGTGTGACTACAACTCTTCTGTCTACCGGTCAAAGATTATAAATAAGTAATGAACAGAAATGGAACAGCAGCGCGAATTGAACAACAATTATAGTTCTAACATATTCAAGGCACTAGATTTCTATTCTTCAATTCTGTCGATAGCTTCTCACCACACAAGCACCAATTATAACAAATTATAAACTAGAGGAATAGCAATTCAAATCAGATACGAGTCAGTGAAGCTTTTATGATAACAGTGAAATAATAGAACAACGAATTATGCTTATTGTAAAGAAACGAAACAACGATTACTCTGTATTTGATCCGATCAACAATAAACCAATTCAAACATTAAACGCACTCCACACGACAGTAAACAAAGATTAAAATACAAAGAGCGAAGTAATTCCACCAGAGCCGGGCCCTTAGCGCCAGTGAAATACTGCTGGGCTAATTTAGAATTGCAGAAGGTAAATAAAACATGTTCTTTGTATTAAACCAACATAAAGTCTTACAGAAAGGTTTTCTCTCAAACAGAGAGTTAATATAACAGAGAAAATGTAAAGTCTTTCGACCGATTCCCAATAACAATAACGATCCCCCCCCATCACTAAAGGATGTGGTCTTATATATCAAATCTTCGACAGACCAATCAAAGAACAAGATAAGTTTGAACAGCGATCCCTCAGGATCGAAAGATCCGGAGGGATTCGCTCCTCTGTGTTTAGTCATCGTTCTGTTTGTGCTGACTGAGGCCGAGTTGTTCCCTGCCTTTTCTGGGCTATTCATTCAGATCTCCTTTCCTTTGGCTGGATATGATTCAATGTTGATGGAGCAGTAGTTATATTGTTCTCAACCACGCCTTTGGTATAGTTGTTCACCTCTCTGAATTCCTTTTTGTCAACCAAAAAGTAGCTTTTAGTCATTTTTCATAGTAATCATAAACCTTTCCAATTCTATTGTAATTCCTATGATAAATTACCTTTTTAAGGCAAACAAGAGTATATTTATGATAAAGAATGAGTAAATATACGATAATTTCATACCTCTTTCACTGCCCAACAAAGGCTTCCAAGATCAAAAACTAAGGAAAATAACAACTAGCCAAGAAATAAAACTTTTAACGGGCATGTGATCGTAGGTGATTAATTTTATGATACTGAAACTAGATTTTGTTGTTTCATGTTTTAAGAGTCGAGAAACAGGAAAAAGATGACTCTAGTCACTTTCAATTATAAACAAGCATGAAAGTAAAATTTCTCGACGATCATCTCTTTTTAAAGAGTCATGAAAATATCAAAATGACTACTCAGGTACTCTAAGCAAGAGGGTGTACCAAATTTCTGTGAACTGCCATATACACCTTGGTGATCAAATGAAAGATAAATGACCAAGGACTTAACATACGTGCAGGTAGTCTCCCCGAATGCTATCTTTGGTGTATCACGGTTACAAGGCGATAGACTTGGCTTCTTATGGATAAAGGGATCGCAACCTAGAGGGGTATCCCTTTATATACTTGACGGTACGGGGAGCACAAGTCCATATTAGTGCTCTCTAAAGCCGGATGGCAAACGACAGCTACTAGATTTTAAGACGTCGAAACACTTCTCTAGCCTAGTCCACTAAAAATTTTGCGTTAGGTTCCAATGCTTCCTTAGGTTAATTGAATGAATTTTAAAGTTTATCTTGGATTATGTTTCAATTTCAAGGCCCTACCGAATTTGGATCTCAAATTTCCTAAATGCAAGCTATATGCAAATGAACATCATTTTTTATTCAATGAATGCTAGTTATGAGAAGGATAGAGATCTTTCAAACAATAAAAAACAATTAAAGTACGCGAAGAAATCCACTAATGCATCTAACACAATAAAACGAAAAATGAAACTCTTTCCTAGACTATCAACCGCTAGTTATACAAAATAAGTTTTCACTTTCGATGCAAAGGAAAGAATGAAAAATATGTTTTTTTTTTTAATTTTTCAATGAAAATAAGTACATAATGCACTAATTACATGAAAAATGAAAACAAACACTAGCTTGAGTATTGCGAATGTAAGAATCGAAATTGAATGACTCAATCAAATGTAAAACAAACACAAGAAAGCACTCAAACTAATGCTGCAATATTCTGAACCAAAATAAAGTTTTCAAAATGACCCAAAACAAGAAATGTAATCTATGCTTGGAGCAACCAAGAGAATAATCAATCAAAAACAAAATGATCATTTAGTCAAAGAAAACACTCAAAAGGATCAAGAAAACTTAGTGCAATCGACCCCAGAACAAGACTGACAATAATAAAAAATACTTGATTTCCAAACTGAAGGCTCAGTGCACCAAGACACTTAGAAACCCTAAAGGCCTTAATGTACACTGATAGAAAAATAGACAAAAAACTGAGAAAAACAAGCCGACAGTAGTCAAAACAGTCCCAAAGGCCTAATTACACACAAAAAATAACCCATAGTCAAGCACAACTGACCAAAAGACTCAACAAGGAGGTCAAATCAAATCCTACGGGATTCAGCACGACTGTAAGGCTATAATCCGTGCCAAACAGGGGTTGGCATGACTGCAACAAAAGAAACCTACTCCAATTGGCGTGATTGTCCAAACAAAAATCGTGCCAAGCTAGATAACTATGGGAAAAAAGGAAAAACCAAAATCCAATGAGCAGAGGTCAATCTTGACACTCTGGAGCTGAACAAAGGATCTAAAGTAAGAAAACAAACCAGAAAAAGACAGACAAGCAAATCAATGACTGAAGTTGACCCAACAAGATGAAACTACAAACTCACACTAATTCCCCAGTGGAGTCGCCAATTTGTTAAGCAGGTAAATCCTCTCTACGGAAAGAGACGAACCCTCTAACCCTAGAACGGGTCTAGAAACAAAGAGACATGCTAGAGTGTTGATTCCTAATTACTAAATGAAAAGAGGACACGGTATATTGACCTACTTGGAATCCAATGCTATCATCGTGGCTATAGTGGTGGTGGCCTATCGCTCCTGCCTCAGCAATTCATAATCCTTCTGAAGTCATGCTCGGATACCTGCACATAGAACAGCAAACAAGAACAGTATACGACATAATAACTTCATTCATAACTACTAGCCAATGAAATAGGGCTAAGCATATTGCATTAAACATCTAACTTAACACAAAATGGGAATCAAACAATAGTCACGTATATGTATTCTTAGAAGGAAGAGTTACAACCAATGCTTTGATGTCGCAGTGCCCTCCAGTGGGGTTCAGCCAAAGCGCGTCTCAGATGCTCATTAGGGGATTCGGACGGGATAAGGGCATGGACCCAAGCTCTCTCAACAAAGTTCCTTCTTATTCTATCTCTTCAATAGTTCAGCTATAGTATACTCAATTATCCATGTTCATCTAGCTTATGCAAAGAGAGATAGCTTCTTTTTATAGAGGAAAAGGAGGAGGTTAGGATCCCTACAATGGTGGGAGGGAGGCCTAACCATTAGGAGGTTTCCATAAGAGGTGGAGACCATAAACTAAAGGAGGGAGTCATTAGTTATTTAGTCCAACCACTCCCAATGACTCATCCTCGAAGTTGTTGGAGTGGAATCTCCACCTCTATTTTTAAAAAACATTCCATAAACAGCTCAGCATGGGTGGCTAATTGAGACAGAGCGCCAACTGGTGCAAGGCCCAGTGTTAATCTTCCTCATCGACACGAGGGCATAACTGACTACTCACGCCAAGGCAAAAACAAGGGTTTTTGAATTTTCTCAGGGAATTTTCAATAGAAATAATATTTCTCTCATGTAAAGGGATGCAATGATGGTCTTTGCAAGGCATGACACTGCTTATTGATCACAAAAATGACCCTCCAATGGGCGAGAATGGGATTTTAGGGACAGTGACAAAATGCTGTGTAACACCCCCTAGTGGGGAGTTTTGGGGGAAGCGCCCCTGAAGCTAAAAACAGATGTAAAATTGCCTTGTAAAAGTATAGTATTTCTAGTCAATCTGGGCTATTCATTAGGTGGATGATCTAACGGTAGAAGTTATGTTTAGTTTAGGGTTTTTTTTCCCTAGAAGGCAACCCCTCGCATGTATGAGGGTATTTTATTGCGGCTGTGCATTTTATGTGTATTCTAGAGCGAGAAACATATAGGGAGACTAAGAGAGAGAATAGAGGATATTACAGCGGATCTGTTGTAGGTTTTGTCTCTTAATTTTGCTGGATAATAGAAAGGAAGGATTGGCTGTTCGGGGTGGACGTAGCCCAAACTAGGTGAACCACGTATATCTGTGTCTCTCTATTTTTATGTGTTTCTTTTGTTTTTGTTTCCGCATATATTTTATTTGTTCCATTGCTCTGTAATATATAATTTTCTAACACTTTGTTTCAATGATTTCAAGATATATCCCCTCCCCCGCCTTAATTGTGACAGCCGCCCACGACCATCACGGGAATATCATTACTTTTGCCAATAATCATCAAATCATAAATGATTACGTTACCTTTTGAATGACATACCTGAGGCGACGTGGAGGAAGATTTCAAATTGACGGCGTACTAGTTGAGCGCTCGTCTTATTGTGTTTGGTTGGCGCGATTATTGCTGTTATGGGATGAAAATATAAGAAACAATGTTTGTGGTTGTCATCTGTTACATGTGTAACAGCCAAGACAACCCTTATATTATTCTTCAAAAAACATAATAATAGATGTTATTGGTACAAAAATAAAATAAAATGAATACCATCATCCTATAAAATGGATTAGGAAGGGAATATGATGTTTTAGGGAGAAAAATATGGGTGTAACAGCCGCAACAAGAGTGGTTTTTAGTTGTTACAAATTATCTGACTGTGCCCCGGAAAGAGGTTTTCACAGTTAGATTTATTTTTTTTGTTTTATTCACTTTTTGTTTTGTTATATATATATATATATATATATATATATATATATATATATATATAAATGTAGGTAAATAACCGCTACAAAGGTGGTTTTCACTCGCGCACTTATTGGAATTTAATTTTCAGCCGCACAGAGAATGTTCCCATTGCAACATGAAGATTAGAGTCCACGAAAATGTTAACAAATTATTCCTTGAATCAGGTTGATGATATAACATTAGACGATGCCCATTAACCCCGGACGGGGCTTTGGGAGGACACTCTCAGAAAAATGACATCGATATGGCTTTGAAACACATGGTAAGTATTGACTCGGCAACCTTACTTGCATAATTTTTTCTAGCATGGACCTTAATTTCATAGCCTTCTTTTGCCTAAAATGAATGCAAATTTCCTTGCAATTTGGCTTTAGCATTCATAACGTTCATGCTCATGGAACATGATTATGTTGCAATTGTATTAATACATTGTATGTAGAAACTTTAATAAAAAATGATCGAAAATGACATTTTTGCTAAATTTTTTTCAAGATTTGAAAAAAATGACACCAAGTAACTTCCGGCCTCATATGACCATCATGTCAAACTCATCTCGGGATATTGTCCAAGTGGTGACCACAAAAACGAGCAATCTGGTATACATGACTCTCCAATTTCAGTTACCTTTGACAATGAGTTCTAAGTATGGTGCAAACATTGCTCCGGATCCTCGATCAGGGCATGTTTGGTTTAATGGTGGGGAGTGAGAGAGGGAGATGGTAGGAGAAAAAATTGGTTGACCAGCCATAATATGGAGAGAATAAATAATTAGGACATCCTTTTAGAGTGAAGGAGTTGAAATATTATACGGTCAATATATAAATACCACAAAAAGCATACATTGGTGATGAATATTATAAGAATAAAAATGTAAATGTGTATTAATGAAAATTGTATCAATGAAGAAAAGAAAATATATCCTTGAGAACCATTTGATTGGCCACGGTTGCCATCCTGCTATGTTTGTGTCTGTGAACGTATGTACATGCAGAGTTGTTTTATGGACACATACGCAACCTCCCACTTCTAATGTAGTGCTTGAATTTTGGGTGTTTCATTAAATGATAGAATTGCAACACAAGTCTTATTAGTCTTTTGGGTCTCTTTTAGAGCCAAAGAAAAATTGTGATGTAGTAATTCTTCTCTAGATGCAATTGGTAGGTTCATGTCTGAAATGTTCCACTAAATACGCATAATTTTGAGTGTTCACCCTCATTTACCATTGTAAATGGTCTTCTGTGATTTAGATGGAATTCAAATTGGTAATATTATCATGGAAATCAATATAGTCACATATCCACACCAAACATTTTCCAAAAGACTTCTATTGAACCCCATTCCCAATACATCTTTCCAATAATAAAAACCCTAATACTGTGTCCCATATTTTTACTACATACCTTTTCTAGAACATACCTATTTTTGAATAAGATCAAACTAAAGTCCACAAGATAGGAAATAATTTGTGTCATTTAATTGCTACCAGTTAATGAATGACATACGGCATGTCTACACATTTGTGCTTAACATCATGAATATTGTTAGTAATGGGTAGTTAGTGTGCATCAATTTTAGTGTTCAGAAGTATCATGAGGATCATGACATCATGTCCTACCATAGATTTTCCTATTCTATTTCTATAGTTCTAATGCGATGGATGTTCTATGGAAGAATGTTTCGTTTATGATGAATCTAGTTTCAATGTTGAAAGTTTTTTTCTAATTCATTTTCAATATAAAATGCTTCCTTTAACTATCAATAAAATATATTACATGTTAGTAGTGTCACACAAAATGGTTCCCGAATTTGAGAAGTCTCAACGATTGAAAAAAGTCATGTAGAAAATCCCTTGTATCTATAAAAGTTTCCCAACAACATAAAGCCTATCAAAATTGACACATGGACATAAATTTTAGAAGAAACATTTCTTTAAATCTGCTTGAAATAAGAGGGGGGGAAAAGAGCAAAATTCTTTCCATAAAGGCACAAAAGCGGTGTTCATGAGATTTTCCAAACAATTCACTAACTATCATGATGAAACATATAATTAAGGGAATTTGTATTTGTCATTAGGAATGGACTACAACCATTATTATTTCCTAAAAAATTGTGATAATGTAAATTCAAACATCATTAACATGATAAAAATATTTGGTTGGCTTCTTATTCTTTGAAATAATAGGGAAAATTATTGTTAACAACTTATTAATGCGGGGTAGTGGTGGAGGACTACATGGACTAGCTATGGTGATTCTCGCCTTTAGCAATCAACAAAATTAGATTCATGACTTGGCCTTCTACTAGAATTTTGTGATTCCATAGAAAAGCAGAGGGAGTATGAGAACCAGCCATTGTTTTCCTGCTCATGAGTGCAAAGAGATCATAAATATTCTTGCAATTGACATAAATATTTCACATCCTACTAACTTTTGCATTTGAAAAAAAATTCATCTAAATATTGAAGTCTTGCATGTGCTGTAGTTTTATTTGTTTTCCCAAGTAAAATTTTTACCATCTTAGCCATTGTTAAAATCTAAACAGAATTGTTTCTTCTCTTACACATAAGAAATGGAATTTAGGCTCTGTCAATCTATTGAGGTCTATGGAAGTTAATGGCTAGACACTTTCTAGCCTAAGAGAAAACATGTTAGGAAATGGGTGAAGTTGGTATTACACACCCAATTGGATAACCTCCGAAGGGCTTTGTTCTCCCACTTTATTTGTTGGCATAACCTAGTAGTTTTGTTACTAGCATGTATTTTGTAAAGGCCTTGACCTAGTTCCAATTCAACTCTATCACGGTTATTATGAGGATTTCAAGCCTAATTTCATGAAAAGTAAGTTGGGGATGATCACATTGGCTGCTTGATGACATGTCTATGAAGATTAACTACCTTGAACTATTTTACATAGGGAAAGCGACACATTCCCATGTCTAAGCATGAAAACTTTCTTTGATATTATTAATGCCTCTAATGTTTACTTCTGAAGTTCTGTATGCGGTCTATAAAGGGCCGGTAGCCTTTGGACCTCATCTTTTATGAAGGTGACATATCTAGTAAATTCCCCCTACGGTCAATCTGCAGAGTTGGATCTAAATAGAAGTTCTTCATTTTAATATCCATAAAACACAAAAATTTAAGGTAAAATATGTACATGTGTAATTTCTCCCCACAAACTAAGGCTTCCTCTAATATCCATAAACTTCATTACTTTAAGCTAAAGCTGTACATGTGTCATTTTCTCCCACAAACTAAAGGCTTCCTCCATTAATTTTGTAGATGTGAACTCTACCATAAACTTTTTAGTCAAACTTTAAGATAAATAATGCACGTGTCATTGCCTCATGATCTTGTGTCATTTTTCTCATGCATTTACAATAAATGTCGATCTAATATATATATTTTTATTGAATTTGTTTTTTTTCAGGGATAAGAAAACCATTAAGTATGGTTTAAAAATGGAAATTGTGCATAGAATTTTTCTTGCTATCCCAATCCGGAAAGCGATGATTACATATGTGCTTTTTCAATATTGCGGTAGAAAAGTCATCCAAAGGAAAATGAATATCTTAGAAGAACAACAAGCAATAAAGAGGCATATTATATTGGATTGATAGAAGGCTTGGGAATAAACGATGAAGTATGGATCAAATGGAATTGTAGTTTTCACCAATTAAGACATGTGCAGCTAGATGAATGACGTGTACTTAAGTTAAAGGAGAGGCTAAAGGCGCATGGAACGGCAAACAATGTTATTTAGCCAATTTCAATTTTTAGTATAAGGCATTGTACAAATGTGAATAAAGGATGTTTGCTGATCTATTAGTGGGAACAATGCCAATTCATGATTAATCTATCAAAGATGAATTAGAATTATATGGAGCAATGCCAATGCAAGATTCATCTCTCAAAGATGAATTGGTTTTGAGATGCTCTTCTTCAAAAATTCAAGATTTATCTCTCAAAGATGAATTAGTGTTGAGATGCTCCCCTTCAAAATTTATTGATGGACATTGTAACATATATTGGATATGTTTTGTGTTCTGTACTTATAAATGCATTTTAATTTCAGGTATATACGAAGTGTGCTCCCACCACACCATGTAAAGAGCGCAACTTGGTGAACTTCACATTTACAATAAGTGAACTTCACGTTTTTATAAAATTAAAATGCGAGACTTCCAAGAAATTTTTTTTATTTAAATGGATTTGTTTAAATGGAGTTTCACGCTTCTTTTTTAATGATCATGTGTTTTTTTCAATTTTATACCATGTGTGCTCCCACCATGTAAAGCGCAATTTGGTGAACTTATCATTTTTATAATTTTCTTTTTTTTTCTTAAATTGAGTTTCACACATCAATTATTGCTTTAAGTTGTTCTACATAATTTGTGTACACTAAATTACAAATTGATTTTCTAGAAATCTATTTGTGTAAATTTCCACAATAGATATATATCATGGAGGATGAATGACGAAGATCAACCGAATCCCATATGGGGAGTTTTTAGGGATCGAGGATGTTCATGGTATTTAAATATAATCTTAAATCTCCATACATGTGTGTACATATGGAATTGATTTTTATTAACTTTGTGAGTTAATTAGTTGTTAATAAGTTTCATTTTTTTAATTTTTAGGAGGTAAGAGGAGAAGGTTTCTACTCCATCCATGGAGAAACGTACCCATGGTTCACCCAGTCATGGTATGTTTCACGAAATTTAATCAATGAATATATATATGTATTTATGTACACATGAATGTATTTTTCAGTTGATTATAAATTCGTATTTTTTATGACTTCTTTCTCATCTCGAGAGGTTGAGGGTGGTTCAAATCCACTTAGAGGGCTATCGATGAGTGGTGGCCGGAGTTGCGTGAAGGGGTGATGTTGTTCCCAAAGAGACGTCAATCAACGAGCTGTCGGATTCTCGACGAGGGTCATTTTAGATGCAGTTCTCCACGGAAGTCATTACAGAGTTTGGTTCTCGGCGAGGTCATGTTGCGAATATGCTAACCAGCAACGTCGAGGTTGCCATTAATTTCAATATTTTTCATTAAATTTGTATAACTTTTTTTATGTGTTTTTTTCTAATATACGAAATTTTATATATTGATACGGAGGAGCGAAAATGTTCCAGCTGGTGGTCAAAAATGGAGCACCGACGGAGACCACTACATTCAAGAAGAAAAGGTTGTCTACCAGTACGACTTATCCCGGCCGACATTAACGATATGCCATGGGAAACGAGCATGGCGCAATGCACCTTACAAAGGTGTGAAAAACTTTATGCAAAATTGCGGAGAGATCTCGTGACGACTCTACTGCTGAGAGTCGACAAAACTGTGGAAAATAGTTACACATTCATTGGGAAAAATTGTAAATGTGTGCAAAACTCTTTGTCCAATGGGCGATACATTTGTAGAAGTGATGAGAAAGAGAAAGGAAACGATGTGGGTCTAGATAAATGGGAGGATGTAAAACAAAAAGTTACAAAAGATGTAGCCAAGTCAATGTTTAATTTCGGAAGGGCCAAAAAGAAAAATATTGAAGGTGCAATATTTCAAGCACCCAAATATAGCTCCTATTTGTATGATAAGCACCTTACGGCCTATGGAAGGCTCCCATGGAATGACGGGGTTCTGTTTATTTTTCACAAATGTTTTACGCAAAAAAAAATTTGGGTATAGAGGAAACCCAACTACAATGACCTTGTCATAATTTTTTGGCCGGGGAAAAAGGTCGATTATGTGACCGTAAGGAGCACTAAGTGAGATGTGGAGTTGCCTACTTCGAGCCGCCATTGGTGAGTCGAAATTTTCGGGTCGAAAATGCGACGAGTCGAGAGAGATGGATGTGACTTCTCAAATAGAGTCGAGAAGCAAGGGATGTTATGATCGACAATGTTTACGGTGGATTCGGTGGAGTTGATGTTTATTTAAATTGACAAAGAGCACGTGAAAATGCACGTGCCAATTTTGGGTATTGTACGGATAAGAGAATTGACAACATGAATTTTGAAGATCTACGGAATAGCCACCAAAAAAATTGTCACAATGGTTTGCAAGACCTAATTCTTCATGAGGAAGAGGGCACTAGAATGGTATGTGTATTGTAGGGGTTTGAAATTATTTTAACATACATATACATCTGTACAATTTGTAATAAATACATGTATACATTTATTTGTATGTACATTAATCTAACAAAAATGTATGATTATATGTTAAAACACCATTTGTAGTTCTCACACATGATGCATGACGAAAATGTTAATATCACGTTCGGGACCTTTGGTTCAAACAATGCAGATGGGTTTGACCATCAAGATATGTTGGCAAATGTTAGTGTTTTTTAAGTGATTTTAAAATAAATAATTGTGCACACATGTACATGTATGTATATATAATTTGATAAAATGTTTTAACAGATATCGATTCCGTCCGATGTTTTTGGGATGGCGGTGCCTTCTTCTTCATTGGGAGATGTACCTTCTACTTCCTTGGGAGATGAGCCACAAGTATGGAAAATTTTTCACAAGTTTAAAATTTGTGTTTAAAAGTTATATATATATTCCACCTCAAAAAGTTCCAGCAAAAATTAAGATATATATATATATATATATATATATAAAGAGAGAGAGAGAGAGAGAGAGAGAGAGAGATCTATATTTTGAGTTATTTAAAAATTTTTGAATTTAGGTTCCTATAGAAGATTTCTTTAATCCGCGGACTCTAGCGATGGAGATAGGAACATCCACAACATTTGAACAAGTTGTCTTTAGTTCCTTTTTTTAATATTATTGAAAATAAGTTTATATATGTACACGTGCATTTTCATTTGAAAGTTTTTAATATATATATATTTAACTGTACATGTATATTGTATAGTTTACCGCTGCAGATGTTCCTATGGGAGAACTTGTTCATCAAATGGAGAGGGAACCTCATGAGGTATTGCATGATTTTTTTGTTATATTTTTTTTTACATGAAGTTCTAGATATATATATTCTCATTCATTTTTAAAACATCAAATTTTAATGTTCAAGTACATGTGAATTGTGTATGTAGGTTTCCCATGATGCTTCACATGATAGGGCGCGGATTGAGACCCTGATAGGAAAGACGCTAGATCCGTCTCTATTTGATGGACATGATTTGTAGATTTGATTTCAAGATTTAGATGGTCTTAAAATTTGTTAAACTTGATACAATTTGATACTTGTGAGATCTACAATTTTTGGACATATTTTATTACATTGTTAATATAATTTGTTTTGTTTCAAAAAGTTAATTTTTGGATGGTTTTAGTACTTTTGGCATGTGAATGTGAAGTAATGTTGTCATCTATAAATTAATGTTGTCATCTGAACTACATTTGGCATGTGAAGTAATGTTGTGATCTATAATTTTTTGTTAAATTAAAAGTTAAAATTTTTGGATGGTTTCAATCTACATTTGGCATGTGAAGTAATGTTGTGATCTATAATTTTTTGTTAAGTTAAAAGTTAAAAGTTTTGGATGGTTTCAATCTACATTTCACATGTGATATTTAATGTTTTAATGTTGCATGATATATAATCAAAAGGTTTTTAAAACTTAAGTTTTGGATGGTTTCAATCTACATTTGGCACATGTGGTATATAATTTTAAATGTTTCTATTGGATCTAGTTGAACTATAATTGGCATGGCATGTGAAGTAACGTTGCACGATATATATAATCAAAAAGTTTTTAAAACTCAAGTTTTGAATGGTTTCAATCTACATTTCGCATGTGATATTTAATTTTTTAATGTTGCACGATATATTATCAAAAAAATTTAAAATTTTAAAGTTTTGGATGGTTTCAATCTACATTTGGCACATGTGGTATATAATGTTAAATGTTTCTATCGGATAGTTGTTCACTATAATTGGCATGGCATGTCAAGTAATGTTGCACAAATCCCTTTTGGATGGTTGAAGTACATTTGGAATTTTAAGATTGCTTTTGATCTCTACATGTAGTCTTGTTTGAATGAAAAATTTTCCAATAGGAAGAACATAGCTTTTCAATGCAACTAACCATGTATCAATTGAGCTCTAATTGAAAAAAGAGTTTAAAGAAGTAGATATATGTACAAATTATCCCTTTAATTTTGATTGGAAATATAAGTATAGTACATATATATGTTTTTTGAATTTGGGTCAATGTCGTTAATGCACTCAAATAGGTAGCCTTGTTGATTTATTTACATTGTGGAAACTTTTTTACCAGAAAATCCAACTAGTTTTTCATCAATGCACATAGAAAAACTACTTGAAACAATTAATTGCATTCTAGAACATATCTATCCAATACAAGTAACATTTTTCATCAATGCACATTGAACATATCCGACCATTGGACAAACAAATTTTGTACTAGATTTTCAATCAGGAATAGAGATGTGGGTCAAATCCCACCAAAAGTCGGAGAAGTGCTTCGAGTCTCTTGTCTGAAAGGAATCTTCGTACAAAACTATACTACGGATGATTTATTTACATTGTGGATACTTTTTACCAGAAAATCCAACTAGTTTTTCATCAATGCACATAGAAAAACTAGTTCCAGTTAATTGCATTCTAGAACATATATATTGAGTACGTAAATAATTTTTCATCAATGCACATAGTAAAACTACTTGAACAATTAATTTCATTCTAGAACATATATATATATATATATATATATCCAATACATGTAACATTTTTCATCAATGCACATGTATAGAAAAGCTACTTTCAGTTGATACTAGAGCATGTGCATGTACCAAAACAATTTGTACATGTGCAAACACTTGCACAAATAACATAAGCAGCTCAATTTTTAGTTGAGTAATGGAAGTTCTAAAACATATTTAATCCAAAGAGAATAAATTGTTGGACAATTCAATCAAAAAAATTCTAATGGAATTCCATCTTCAATAATCTGTTCATGATCGGATTTTGACATTTTCCATCTCTTAATTTTCAATTTTTTCTTTGATTGAACTTCTATCAACTTTATGCGTGCTGCACACACCAAGTGACTATATTGACAACTTATGGAATCAAGTTCATAGTCTTCAAAGTAAACAAAGTCTCCACTTTGATGAGTTTGTCTGAAAAAATAACCTTTCAGTATAATAGACCCTCTGTCATACTGAAATTCGTGATCATTATAGTCTTGTAATAATTTCATTTTTCGTTCAGTGCAACGCATCAAATAATACTTCACATTTTCATCGTTGTCAATAGGTGCAATTATAGCAAAAACATCTCCTGCACAATAAAATAAAATTTAACATTTAATTATGCATATTTAAATTTATTTCTAGATCTTTAAATCATTAGAAAGTAATTCAAATGTTACCTTCTCTAACAAGATCAGAAACTCGATCACCATCGGATGATATTGTAGTTTCCTCTGATTGCATTTCTTCAAACATTACAACAGACATTTTTCCCTTTGTATTTAGCTCTGTATGTTTCCAATCGTTCACATACATTTTGTTTTCACAAACGTCATTGGATTTTGTGTTGTCTATGAAAACATCACAAAAACAAGAATATTTTCTTTTATCCAATGCAAACACATTTCTGGATGACTTTGTTTGAATTGAATGCAATTTTCGAGTCCCTTTTATTGTTTCAACGTCACTTCCAATTGATCTATCTACGTCTTCGATCCCAATATGCCAGAAAAACCTTTATATGGAAAATTAAAAGAATAATTTGTAAATATGATATCAAAATACAATCAAAGGTAATCATTGCATGAGAAATGTACAATGTTTAAAATTAGATTTCCAATATAAATTAAATTGAATGTACCTTCACACTTCCCTTGATGGGTTAGTCTCATGGCTTAGAGCAGCGATGCACCATTGAACAACTTCTTTAGCATTCACAAGTCGGCTTGCAGAGTGGTTCATTTGATATCTTTGAAGTGCTCGTTTTATGCATGCTCCTGCACCGTCATGTTCTCCTTTTCCATGGCCAGTCTCAAAGAAATTCCAACAATGTTTAATGCAGGTTTTCTTATGAAGACAACACAACCAAAATAATGATCGTGCAGATTTGAATTGACCTGCGCATCCGTCTGACCATATCCAATGTTCATTGAATGTTATTCCACAATTTTTCAAGGAATCATAAATTTTTCCAAAACAATGTTGTACAAAACATGTATCATGTGTACGATCGTCACTGATATAAAAGTGATATTCTTTAATGATATGTCGATTTTCACTCGTGCTTTCTATATGATCGACATTTTGTTCAGCATTTCTATATAGAATATGGATGAGCATGGAGACTTGGTCAGAATGATAGTATTCACTCTGAATTTCTTTTTGTGGAACAAATGTGTAGTTTTTTGCAAAATCAATCACTGACAAAATGGTCCCTGGTGGAAAAAATTCACGAGATTTTTTGAATTGCAAGTCTTTCCATCGAGCTCTATGGGAATTCTTGGTGTATTTGTAAATTTCTGCCTCAAACTTTCTCAAAAATTCTATCAGAAAAATTTCATCTTCTAGTAATTCAATTCTTTTAACACTATTTGCACCTTGAATCGATGTATCGATATATTCATATCTCTTCCATTTCACTTTCATGTTGGACAATGATTGGTCATTTATATCAATACGATATTTGTTTTGAAATTTAGTCAAATTTCCACAATCATCGCATTTTTTACCACCAACACATTTCTTTTTGTAAAATAGTTCATCGCTTTCTCTTTCACATAGAATTTGAGATATGAAATCACATATAGTGGAAGGAGGAGGTGAATCCTTCCATAATGTTCTACCGAAATCAAGGAATGTGTCATAATATAACTCAAATTCCACATGATAACGACAACAACAAGTGTCGCGTACGGTGATAGGTTTTACATACCATGGTTTTTGTTGAACAAAAGCACTGAGTGAAACATGAATTTGACGATTCTCTTTTTTGAACTTGTTGAATAACTCTATCTGAGTGGTTTCCAAGAGATGTTTTTCATGTTCTTCGTACTGATTTCGTGCTATTCCTCTTCGCATCACATGTCTTGCAGTTGGTGAAACACGCGAATTGTTCTTCCAATATTCATATATTATTTTTTTAACATTTTCTCCAAGTCTATCTTTGTATGGTTGCCTACAAATAGCTCTCCAACAAGCGAGTTCATCATTTACATCTATTTGCAGCCAAAATTTCCGATGTTTGTGCAAAGTTTTTTGCGAGGTTCCCAATGCTCGTGCCATAGATGTTACTAAACAATTCTCTTGAGTACTTGATGAAACCATTTGCATCTATATTCCTCTACGTAAAATTGAAACATCTTTCTTTCTAGATCTCTTAATTGACTTTATAGCACTACTCATATTTTTTATCACATCTTCCTTCATTTTTTTATCTTTGGTTGATTTTCGAATACCCATTAGTGTCGTAGCTTCTTTTAATTTCCTTAATGATAGGATACCTTTCAACATTTGAGCCTGAACTGTCACCCGCTCATTTAAGAAATACTTTTCAAAAATGCAGTTAACACGATATCGTATAGCATGGTCAGGTTTTTTATCTCCATATGTGTGAGTGTCAACATTTTCTAACATCTCATTATCGATAGTGATTTCATCTGTACATATTCAAAAAAATAGTACATATTCAATAAATAACTAAATTAATAAATATATCTATAATTTCAATAATATGTGCATGTGTTTAATATATATATATATATATATATATACCTTGTGATTCAATTTCTTTATTTGGATTTCTTTCAATATTTTCACCATCTTCAATCATTGGTTCAATATCTCTTTCAAAATTTTGTATCTCATTATCAATGTTTTGAGGAATATCTCTGTCTGTTTACATTAAACAAAATATTTTTCAAATTAGTTCATCAAATAAAAATTAAGCTTCACATTTTACATTAGGAAAATTTTAAATATATCAATAGATCATAATATTTACATTTACATACCTGCTTCAATTTCTGCTTGAGGTTGATTTTCCTCTTCAATATTTGAGAGGGCTTCTAACTTCCTTTTGCGAGATTGTCTCGTCTCTTCTCTACGTTCCTCAGGGTCTCTTTTTCGATCATATTTTCTCGCACAAGTCCTTCAATTTCCCATGATAATAGGGTATGAAGTTCAAAAAATTTCCTTCAAAAAATTAGACAATAACTCAATTAGAAAAAACATCACAAAAGATTTAATTTAAAAAAATTCATTTTAAATTTTTTGCAAAAAATACATACTCCAATCCAAAACACTTACTTTAAAAAATTCGAGAAAAAAATGTCTTATAAAAATGAAACGAAGCTCAAAATATTTACTTCAACTCAAAACACGTACTCTAAAAAAATGTCACCTCAAAAAATGCCTCCAACTTAGAAAAAAAACGTCACTTTAAAAAATACTTCTAGAAAATGTCTTTTCGAAATTAAGCCCAACTCCATACTTTCAAAAAAAATGAAGCACAAAAAAATCCAAAAAAATGTATCACATACCTCCAAGAAATTTCCTTTGAATGTACGTCCAAGAAAATTCCTTAAGCGCAAAAGAATTTTTTGCAAAATCAGGCCGCCTCCAAGAAATGTCCTCCAAGAAAATTCTTTAAACCCAAAACAATTCTTTGCAAAATCACTCCGCTTCCAAGAAATCCCCTTAAATTCAAAACTCCAAGAAAAGTTTTTAAGCCCAAACCAAGACCTTTGTAAAATCGTATGTAGCATATCAGGTGGATTTTTAGTGTTGGGTCCATAGAAATTTCCCGGTACAGCAGAAAGTAGAGGTCTATGGCTCTCAACTTAGCAGAAGTTGAATACATGGCTACAAGTCAAGAAACATGTGAGGCGATCCAGATGAGAAATATACTTATGGGACAGCTTAGTCACGAGATGTATCCAACTATGATATATTGTGATAATCATAATTTCATTAAGCTCTCTGAGAAATCAGTATTTCACAATTGATCCAAGCATATAGATATCCAATATCATCATTTATGGGACTGTGTGTAGAGGAGGATAATGTTGCTACAATACTTTCCGACAGAGGAATTATATTATAACATCTTGATAAAGACTTAATCAAGAGGTATGTTCAAATTCCATAAGTGTAGGATAGGGGTGGTCGAAAATCCCTTTCTTGCTAAGAGGGAGTGTTGAAAAAATGTAGCAAGAAAGGCTTAATTTGACTTAGCCTTGGTCAAATTGAGAAAATTAAAAATTTCCACATCAATAGAAAACTTGGAGGAAGTTAACTATGGTGGCATGGATATTTTCACTAAATTAGCTCAAAAAAATTGAGTTAGTGGGCATGGAGTTCAATTATGCATGTGTGATTTTTAATTTATAACAATTCATCTCATTTATTTCCAATTGTACTCAATTAACTAGTTCTAAGAGTTAGTAGAACTAGTTGGAGGTGAGTTGTGTAGTGGGACAACAATCTAACTCAGAGATCATCAAATTAACTAATAAATCAACCAAAAGTAGCTCATGCATGTAAGGAATTTGAATTGGTCAGCCCTGGTGTAGATTCAAAGGCAGAGTAACATCAGTTGTAGACTAGTCTTGAGTGTACAGGTTTTGCATGCAATTAATGATCAATCCTTGGGAATTGCACAATAATTTTGGAGGTAATTGCTAAAGAAAAGAGGCTAATTTCCTCAGGATTTGCGCAAGGAAATATGAGCTCAGGTGGAGGCAAAAATTGACTAAATCTAGGTCAAATATTCTCATTGAGTAGAGAGCATAATTATTCTTTTGCAGGTTGAGCTCAGAGTGAGCAAGAAATTTTAATACATTCTCTATTCATCTTATTAATTCAAGTAGGCTTAAGGGGTTTTGACCAATTGGTTTCCCCTAGATAAATTTTTGTACTTGTGTATGTGATTGATGCATCTTTTCTAATTTTTTTCTAAATTGTGAATTAATTTGTGTATAAAAGTAATGTAGAATTGTGTCTCTTGACTTAGATAAAACTTCTTGAGTAGTTGCAATTCTATCACCATATTTTTACAATCAGTACACTGCATTTCCATCTATCACATTCATCGACACACAAGTATCTACTAGATAGCATTATGACATATATTTTAGGTAAGAGTGTCATGCTAAATAAATCACATTGTAAATTGAGTAGAAATTCCATAAAAATCTCTCCAATCAAGGGTAAAGTGCCTTTTAAATGTAGGTGCAACACCACCAATGCCAATTTCCATTACAGAGGTTTTAACGACTATGGTGTCATAGTATTTGAGCCCTATGAAACTGCCTTCATTAATTTCATCTCATAGTTTTATATATTTTCACATCTATTTAAACACTACGATTACAACATTTTTTCTCAAAATCAACTTGGTTTGTCTAGTGTGTGCAAAAAAAGGATTGGAGATTAGAATAGTGAATCTAGTAATTTCCAATTGGTATTTTTATACTTTTTTCTTCTGCTATAGGCTATGTTGTTGTAATTGATTTTTTTATGTTTAATATGTTATATTTCTTCTTTTTGGAATGTCAATGATATTTATTATATATATTTCTAATATTTCATTTATTCCTATCAATGAAATATGATATTCTTTCTATGTATGTATGTTTTTTTTTATTCTTATAAAAGTTGTGGCCTACAAGAACTCTTGTTGGAAATATGGTGTCATTTATGTTAACAAGTGTTAGAAGGAGCCAAAAGTGTCAAATATGGAGCAAGTTCCATGCACACAATAAGGGAAAAGGGCCATAATCAGAGAAAAGGATTTGGAGCTAGTTTTTGAGAACCATGTCATCTGATATGTAGGTGTAACCCACCGAGCTGGATAGATCTCTAAAATATCTTTCCAGTACTATCTAGAAGTCCCAAAATGGCCTCCTCGATTAAAATATAGAGTGAGTCAAATCACTATAACCCCAAAGTCAAATAAAAAGGTCAAAGGTAAATGGAGGTCCTTTGGTGCATAGGCAAATTTGGGATAACTTCCAACCTCAGCAACAAGACTAGAGATGTGGCCAAACAGGGGACCGGGCAGACGTGGTCGATAGTACAGCTTTAGGGAGGCACCCCATTGGCTCAGACATAACTCATCCTGAAAAGTTACCCTGAAGGGTTCACTTAGTGGAATTTTTTTTTGGCCCCAAGTATAAGTGACCGAGATGAGTGGACTTCGGTTATGCCATCCCAATGGTGGTGCCATCGCTGGAGCACCGCAGATGTAACAAAGAAGGTTGAATTGGGCTATGTGGAGGATTTCCTATGACACTTGAGACGACCCATTGGAGAGAAGTAATGATCAAGGGAGGTGGTTTCCCACACATTTGATATTGTAGGTAAACGAAAAATATATAACCAGCTACACCCTTCCCAAAGGTGTCAAGGAGAGAAGGGCTTGAAACCGATGGTTTTAGAAAAAAAGTAAATAACAAACGAAATGGTCACAAAATAGTACCCTTGAAGATATTTTCTATCTCCTCTAGGTGGATAGGTGGCATCTCATGATTGGCTTGGAAAACATCAAAGGAGGATGTCATCACCATCTAATAAGAGGTGGACATGTGGCATAAAAATTTGGAGTTTTTGGGTACCCAAGTGGGTTGTTTCTGGGTGACACATGTCACCACTATATAAGTGCGATGTGTCCCTAATGATGTTAGAATGATGTCATATAGAAGGGGTCATCCCGAAGGATGGGCAATGGGAGTTTGGCCACATCGACATAGGAAACATGACAGAGCGACAATCAATGAAAAAATGGTCGGTCGGACCCTAATGATCAGCTCATCTCAGATCCCAGAATCCCATAACTCTTAAGAATTTCAATTAGTAAGAAGAGTCAAGATCAAGAAGCTCTGACCTTTAGGATGATCCTTGGTCACCTTGCATATATTGTAGAGTTGTTAACAAAGGAAAAATGCCCCTGACAGGATTTAAAAGGGCTTAGTTCCCAAGGCCTAATCCGATGGTCGCAGAGAGTGGTATTATGGTTAAGAAACATGAAAAGGAGCCAAAGAAGGGGGCTTAGGCTCTAAAAAAATGGAACTCTCTATTATTATTGTGGAATTGAAAATTAAGGAAACTTAACTATAGATAAAAATAGTATGGAAACTACAAAATCCTGTGAAAATGTAGATGAACTAAAACAAGAAGAAAATTTTAGTTTAACCTACAGAGAATGGTTTTTGAGGTTAGATAACCTAGAGAATAAGTCTAGAGAACTAATATGAACAGGAAAGAGGAGAAAAATAAAGCCTTCATGAATTAATTCAAAAATAAACAAATCCAAAGTTAGCAAAAGGAAAATCTATAAAAGAAAGCTTGATCATGTAGAATGTGTGCATTTTTGTGTGACAAAGCTTCTGGCGTAGCGAGGTGTTGGTATGGTGAAGTGGTGGTTTTCAAAGTAATCAAAGATTTTTGTAGGAGGTTTTGAGTGGTGACTAAGATATATTACTTGTTTGAAAGAATATAAGGAAGTCATTGATTCTAGTGTGAAAATGGATGAAAAATTGATTAGTGCAAGTCAAAGCAAGTTGTATCTTTCTAATTAGAGGTTGGTGATCCTTCTAGTAGGTGCAAGAGAATAGTTGGGGTTATAGATACATTTAGATGCACTTGATAAACTAGGAAGTTGTAGCTTCCTACTGGTTGCAGGAAAAACATTTTATTTTCAAGTTGTAGCTATCCCTATTCATAAAATGGAGAAGGAGCTTGTGAAGCTATTTTTTCCCTGAATATTCGATTGATTGCTGAAATAGTTCCTTGTCATATATATCCTGAAGGTGCTTTTTATTTTCTTATCGTGAAAATAAATTTTAAATTAATTAAAATTGGTAAAAGTGTTACAATATTAATTCAACCCCCCTCTCAGTATTCCCTTGGTTTCCAATAATTGGTATCAGAGCCAATTACTTCTAATTAATCTCACAGTTGGAAGAAAGATCAAAGCACCATGGAAAACTAGGAAGGAGGTTTTATCAATAAGGCACCTATGTTCAATGGAATAATATATGTTTTTTAGAATATGGTGATGAAGACCTAAATTGAATCACTTGGAAATGATGAGTGGATGTTATGGAAGAATAATATCAAAGAGGTCTAGCACGAGTTACCAAATATCAGAAGTTGGAGTTCACGTGTAATTCTAAAGTAATGCATGCTCTGCTTGTTGGCCTACATGAATCGGAACTTCTCAAGGTGATGGATTGCACATTTGCCAAAGTTATTTAGGAGAAGATGAGAAACTACTATGAAGGAGACAAAAAAGTAAATAAAGATAAACTCCAAGGTTTTAGGATGCAATTTGAATATTAAAGCATGCATGACGATGAAGATATTGAAAATTACTTTAAAGACTTGATGAAGTTTTTCACACCATTAGAGGGCTTGGCAAGAAGCTAGATGAAGATGTGGTAGTTCAAAAAGTGTTGAGATATCTTCCTAAGATGGTTAATCCTAAGGTATATTCTATTGAAGAAATGGAAAATCTAAACACTCTCACTCTAGATCAACTCATTGGAATACTTACCACCTATGCGGTGAGGAGTTCTAAAGGAAATTTTGTAGCCAAATAATTAGCCTTCAAAGCAGAAAAGAAGTGCAAGGATGACCAAACTAACACATGCTATTAATCAGATAAAGAAGAAGCTAACTTTGTGAGGAGGATCATGAAAGGATCAAGAAAGTATAAAGGTAATTTACCCTTTAAATGTTTTAATTGTGGCAAAGTTAGTCATTATGCATCAAAGTGTCTTGAAAAAAATAAAAGGGATTATGATCCTAAATAAAAGTTTAAGAAAGTTAAAAAGGATAGAAAAAAGCCTAAGAAGAGAGGATTCTATGCTCAATATGAGAGCTCTTCAAAAACTGAAACTAGCCAATCCTTAGATGAGGACAAAGATGATGAGAACCCTAAGGAATTCATGCTAATTCCCATTGAAAATTTACAAATCAAGGCTATTAACTCTAATAATGAAGAAGGAAAAGTTGACCTTGAAGGGAAAATCTAAGAAACCTTGAAACAACAATTGAATGAAAAGGCTCAAATATGTGAGAAGCTGGAAGGAGGTGGAGAAGGAAAAAAACACATCTCAGCTTCAATAAAAAATTCAGTAAAAGGAATGAACATTTAAATGAGATATTATAGGCTCAACACATCTATAAAGATATAATTGGTGTAGGATTTGAGGTTGAGTCCAGCAAAACAACATAATTCAAAGGAAAAAGATAAATTACCTTTGTTCTCATAGAAAAATAAGGGCCTACACAAAAATAAGATACAATTATTCAGCAAAATATAAATCAACACCAACATAGGGAATATATTGTCCATGCAAATCAATTTGCTCAAAATTCTGCTCAATGCAAAAGGCAACCATCCAGGTAAAATTATGTCTTCCTTGGATATTGTTTGACATGCACAAATTATGGCCACAAAGCAACAAAATGCAAAGTTAATATACCCTAAAAACAACTCAAATCCAAGAGAAGAATTCAACAAAGAAGAAGAAAATCCATGTATAATAATTCATTTTCTCCCCTGAATTATCAAGCGCAGTGTTTTAAGTGCCAAAATTTTGGGCATGCAGTTGTCAATTGTAGGTTGAAAGAAAAGAAGGAAAGCCATTTATTGAACAAAATGGAAAAAATCCCAAAGTATGGAAAGAAAAAGAAAAATTAGATCAATGTAATATTGCAATGTATGCACACAATGGTGGGAGTCATTGGTATGTGGATAGTGGTTGTTATAGGCACACGAAAGGAGACAAAAGAAAATTTCTCACTTGGAAACTAGTTGACAAAGTTAATGTTACTTTTGTTAACAATGCTTGAGGAAAAATAATTTTAGGAGTGGTTAGTCTCTCAAATGGAAAATGTAAGCTAAGAACATTTTATATGTTGATGGGCTCAAACATGATATGTTGTAACAGACCCAGTCAAAGGGTTCATGTAATAAAAATTAATAAAGGAAAAAATAAGACCACTGTTAAGGGGCACTTATTCCAAGCTGAATTTTGGGAAAAATATCTTAGTGGGGATCACTGGATATGTTGTTATTGCTAAGGAACATTGGAAAAGGAAAAGGAAAAGGCATTAAAGAGGAAAAAAGTATTCTTGGTACATTTATTTATGAAAATAAAGGAAATTATGAGAAAATGAAGGTAAAAGGTTAGAGGTTGCATCTGAGAAGGAAAATGAAGGAAAATAATGGAAAGTAAGAAAATAGAGGCCTCATTAATAAAAAGGATTATGAGAATTAGTTGGTACCTTTTGTCATTGAAGTTTTGGAGCTCTCTCATTATTCTCTCTCTCTCTCTCTCTCTCACTCTTGAATACTTAGATTTTTCTTGGAGAAATTAAACATTGTGCCAAGGAGGAGGAAAGAAAGAAAAGGAAGGGGGAGAAAGGAAAGGAAAGTAAGGATGAAGTGAGGAATATCATAATCTAGTAGCTTCAATAGGCATACTTGCAAGTAGCATATTGCATTTGTGATTTGATAGCTCGTTTGGACATGCATGGCTTATGCATGTTGGTATTTGGTTATCTTACTATAGGTGGCATGGTTTTTCCAGGTTTTGATAGTGGTTTTCAGCCTTGCCTTGCATTTTTCCAGATTCCATGATATGTTGGGATTTTGATTTCGGTTTTGAGCTTTGCATTTTCTGGATGGATCTCGGAATCTGAGGCGAAGGTGGTATCAAGGTTCATTCCCAAAGGCCTAGGAATGCCTTGAATAGTTTTGGTAGGATACACAGTAAATCCTAAGGGAGGTGTCTTAGTTTATGGCCTACTGATCTTAGATTATATTGTGGTAAATCTTGAGAGGCTGGGAGATACAAAATTCCTCAAGAATAGTGATGGATTCCAGATAATATTTCCAAGTTCTAATCATTTTTGTGATCGAAGGACCGGTTTGGCGTGAGCACAGTATGTTGAGGGTGGAGTTGGTTTAACCTCTGGATCACTTTGGTTTTGTTTTGGATAGGTTTATTCATGATATCCCACATTCATACTTGGAATATGGCACAGGGGTGACTGGATGAAGAGAGATTTGGCTCAACCATGTCTATGGTCAGGTGGAACGTGGAAGTCCCAAACTTGGTCAGTATTTTCCTAATGGAAGGTAAGTTCTCTCACTTTTGTACCTATTAATATGTGGATTTAATGGTTGTTATCGAAGGACCAGTTTGGTGTGATCACAATATGTTGAGGGTGGAGTTGGTTTAACCTCTGGATCACCTTGGTTTTGTTTTGGATAGATTTATCCTTGATATCCCACATTCATGCTTGGAATATGGCACAGGGGTGACTGGATGAAGAGAGATCTGGCTCAACCATGTCTATGGTCAGGTGGAACGTGGAAGTCCCAAACTTGGTCAATATTTTCCTAATGGAAGGTAAGTTCTCTCACTTTTGTACCTATTAATATGTGGATTTAATGGTTTTTATCACACTGTTATTTCCATGGTTTTATGTTGTTTATAAGCTTGTTTAAATGACTGGTTCAGGACATGGTTATTTCGTGTATTTACTTGTAATTGTTAAAATTATGGATGCAAGACCTAATTGATGTCATATATTTTTAAGGAAGAGGGTGATGATCCTTCTTGTAATGTATCATTAGATTTTTCAGTCATTCATGTTATGTATTGCATCATAGACCTATATATTTCATTCATTTCAAGTGTTTGACAGAATGTCAGTCCCGGTTGGGGATGGTCAGGCCTAGTGCTGGAGTCAGTTTTTGGTTATTTGTCATTTTCGCCATGTGTTTGATTATTTATGAAAGCTATATGAAGTTATGGGCAGTTTTCGGGATTTTGAGCTTAAATTTTCATTAAATCTCGCAAACGCAGGCACATGTATGGGAAATTTAGTCCATGGATGCATGCATGTAGGCTTGTGCATGTGTCCAGAGCCACCTAAACACATGCTTGTAGTATTTTGGGAGCAACTAGGGGGTTTTCTTCATAAATCATAGTGGAACCCAAAGACAGGTCAGGTGGATGACTGGGATAGCCTCTAGGGGTCCTGTAATAGGTGGTATAGGTCTGTGTTATGGTTTTCTGCTTCGATTCCACTTCCTTAAAGTCACCAAGGGGGTTGAGTCTATCTTAACTGTCCCTCATTTCATGGTTGCCCTAGTTTTTCTATTACCTAGGTAGGTGTGATGGGAGGTGTAAGTTACATATTCTAAGTGTGTCTCATATGTTTGATCAAGGATATGATTTTTTCTTTAAAACCAAAAATTATCAAATCATTCCACAAGTGCAAGAGAAATAGTTGCTAAGGATGCAAGAACAAACAACAATGTCTATGTGCTGAAGGAAAACACCAAAAGGTGTTGCTTATCAAAGATAGATTAGAGCTGGTTGTGACACAAAAAGCTTGGACATCTGACCTTTGACATGATTGTTAAGCTTATCAAGAAAAATGGATTCAAGGGCCTACCCATGCTTCCAAAACCAGAAAACATTATTTGCAAATCTTGTCAACTAGGAAAGCAATCTCGAGTTCCTTTCAAGACAAAGGAAAAATCTTCAGCAAAGCCAATGTAGCTGGTGCACATGGATTTGTGTGGACCATCCAGAATGCAGTAAACTATAGGTAAATTACATATTATTAATAATTGATGATTTCAACAAGATGATGTGGGTTTCCTTTCTGATAGAGAAAATTGAGCCTTTTGAGAAGTTTAAAGAATTCAAATCTATGGTTGATAATGAAACCAATTGCGAAATCAAAAGCTTCAAGTTATAAAATGGAGGTGAGTTTACTTCAAAGGAGTTTGATGAATTCTATAATAAAAATGACATCAAAAGGCAGTTTACCATAGTAGAGAGTCCCCAAAAAAATGGTGTTCCATATAGAGAAAAAATATCAGTGTAGCATTTACCTAGAGCAATGATGAGAGAAAAGAATGTCCAAAAAAGGTTTTAGGCAGAGGAAATTAAAACAAAAATTTTTATTCTCAAAGTCTCATTTTCGACTCAACAATGAAAAAAATCCTTGTGTTGTGGTGTCGCAGACCAACAATAGTCAAACACTTCAAAAAATTTGGCAGCAAATGCTACATCAAAAGAAATGACGAGGAACTTAGGAAATTTGATGCCAGAGCAGATGAAGGGATTTTTTGGGTTATTCACATAACATAAATGGTTATAAATGTTATAATAAAGTCAATAAGAGAAGCACAATGATCAAGAAATGCAACATCTCAAAAAATCCATCACTGATGACTTAGTAAGTATTGGTGATGAGAATGATGAGGCAGTTGTATAAGAAATTGACGAAGATATCTCTAGTCCTCAAGCCAGAAATCCCCCAAGGTATGTACAAAAACACCATCCAGTTGATCATATTGTTGGTGAGTTAAAATTTGGAGTGCAGACAAGAAGGAGGTTGGAGGATTCCCTCACACAGGCACATGTTGCATCGATGTCCATGGAGGAACGAAATAATATTGTTCAAGATAGTCAAGATGAACATTGGCTAAAGGACATGAATGAAGAATTGGACCAGATATAGTGAAATCAGACCTGGGAACTTGTTCCAAGACTTGCAAATAAGAATGTTATTGACACAAAGTTGTTTTTCATAAATAAGTTAAATGATTGTGGAGAACTGGTAAGGAACAAGGCCAGGTTGGTATGGAAAGGTTATGCCCAAATATAAGTCTCAGATTTTGATGACAATTTTCTCTTGTTGCTAGATTAGAAGCAATAAGAATGTTTTTTCCATATTCTTGTTTTAAAAAATTCAAAATCTATCAAATGGATGCCAAATCTACTTTTCTTCATGGATAACTACAGGAAGAAGTTTATATAGAGCAACAAGAAGGTTTTCACCTTTGATTTGCATGGTCTCAAGCAACCCCTAGAACTTGGTATTCCAAGATAGAAAACTACCTGATCAAGTGTGGATTCAAAAGAGGTGTCGCTAAAAGAAACTTATATGTCAAAGAAAAGGATGGAGAACTCATTGTGGTGCTAGTATGTGTTGATGATATCATATTTGCAAGTAATTCATATTTGTTGAATAATGAATTTGTAGCTGATATTAAGGTAGAATTCAAGATTTCCATGTTTGGAGAGCTATCATATTTCTTTTGATTGTGGATAGTAGAGATCCCTAAAGTAATTTTTATTTCTCAAGGAAAATATCTCAAGGAAGTGCTAAAGAAATTTGGCTTGGAAGAATTCTCTTTAAGGAGCATTCCAATGGTGAAAAGTTGCAAGCTTAGTAATATGGATGATTCTCTAGAAGTGGACCAAACCTTATATAGATCCATCATTGGAAACCTTTTATATTTGACAAATTCAACATGAGACATCATGCAAGTTGTTGCAATAGTTGGTAGATTTCAATAAACTTCCAAAAAAAAGCTATCTATTAGTAGCGAAAAGAATTCTCAGATATCCTAGAGAAACAATGGAATATGGACTGTGGTACCCAATAGGTAATTATTTTTCATTTACTTTTATATTTTTGTTGATTGGGAAGGTGATATAGATGATCAAAAGAGCACAAGTGGTGATTCTTTCTTTCTTGAAGAAAGTCTAGTTTAATGGTTGATAAAAAAGTAAGCTTCCATTTCCTTATCTACAAATAAAGCATAATAGTGTTAAAGTTGTAGATGTCATGGTATTAGATGCATATATAGATGCATCTAATCAGAGGATTGAGTATATTTTATCGACATCACAACAACGGGGAGGCACCCCGTTGGCTCCAGTGGAACCTACCCTGCAAAGTTACACCATAGGGTTTACCCCAACGGTATAATTTTTGGCCCCAAGTATAAGTGAATGGGATTGGTGGACTGGGACGCCAACCCAGTGGTGGTACCCCGGAAGCAACACCCAAAATGTAACATAGCAAGTGGAGTTGGCCCATGTGGTGGCTTTATAACGACACTTGAGACGACCGATTCGAGAGAAGTAGTGATCACGGGAGGTGGTTTCTCGCATAGTTGATCACATAGATAAATGACAGAGATATACCTATGGACACCCCTCCCAAAACCATAATCCTCTCATGAGTGGTGATGTGGAGAGAAGGGATTAAAACAAGTGATTTTCGAAAAAAAATAACAAAGGAAACGGTCACAAAACAAGACCCTGGAAGATATTTTCTCTCTTACTATGAAACCAGCTCCAAAAATAGAAGAAAAGAGATATCAATGCCTTATAAATAATCCAATTCAAGGGGGAAACCTCCAAAACATTACATGAATGAACAGTTCTTGGATGATACAAATGACAAAACCTCCCTTCTATATATAGGAGTCCATGGGGCCACAATGTAATCCTAGCCGACCTAACAATAATAATGTAAGGGCACAATAATAAAAATATGGGGGTTACGGGGATGCAACAATAACAATAAGGGGGTTACACTCACAAAAATAATGGACTATATTTAGAATAGGGATTCCATTAAGGCCCTCTCCTTCAAATTGTCTCTCAACGCTGATAGCCTTGGTGATTTTGTATAAAATTTCATCCCAGAATCTTCACAAGTCCTTTCCATTTATTATATATTCTCAATCGATTTCATTCGTATCAACAGTTCTTGTTTTCAACATCACTTGTGTTCCAATATGATTTTTCCTTCCTCATCAAGTTCTGGCAATATTGTCTGAACTGGAAGATTTTCACCTATAACCTTCTTTAAGCATGAAACATGGAAAACTGGATGTACTCGCGAAGAAGCAGGAAGCTCCAATTTGTATGCCATAGTACCAATCTTTTGCAACACCTTGTAAGGGCCGTAGTACTTTGGCGATAATTTACTATCCTTCGTATTCTGCTTGAGGGATATTTGGTTTCTTGTGAAGTGGGTTGGGGACCAGAAAATAATTCTACCCCCACATTGAAACTTCTCCTACCACATCGTTGATCTCACTGCTGTTTGGTCTTATCTTGTGCCAAATCTAGGGTTATCCTTTAAGAGTTGGAGAACTTCTTGTTGATGCTCGATGTGATCCTCCACTGCTTGAACCCTAGAATTTTCCCTTAAAGAATATGTGATGGGCAGTGGATGATATCCATAAAGTTCCATAAATGGGTTCATTTTTGCTGCAGTATGGAAGGAAGTGTTATACCACCATTCAGCGAGAGGTAACCACTTGAACCATTTTGCTTGCTTATCAGATACAAAACAACGAAGTTATCCTTCCAAACATTTATTCACTATCTCTGTTTGACCATTGGATTGAGGATGATAAGATCAGCTATGATCTAGTTGGGTACCCAAACAAGAAAATAATTCTGTCCAAAATTTTCCTGTAAAAATGGGATCTCTGTCACTTACAATTATCTTCGGGTTTCCATGTACTTTTTGAATTGTTTCCATAAATTCCGTAGCAACTATACTTGCTTTAAATGGATGAGATAATGCACAAAAGTGTGCATACTTGGTAAGTCTATCAACTACCACCATGATGACACTCTTTCCTTCGGACTTAGGTAAACCTGTGATAAAATCCATTGAAATCTCCTTCCAACGTTGACTTGGAATGGATAAAGGTTGTAGAAGTCCTGGGGTCTTAATTGTTTCCACTTTATTCTGCTGGCAAACCAAACATTCCGCCACAAACTTTCGAATATCAGATTTAAGGCCATCCCAAAAAAATTCTTTCTTCACCTTATGGTAAGTTTTTAAAAATCCTGAGTGTCCTCCTAAAGGAGAAGTGTGCAATTCCAGAAGAATCTTTTGTTTTATTTGGGAATTCTTACAAAGATATAAGCGATCTTTGTACCATAATAAATCATTTTTTCCATGTAATGTATCAAATGTACGAGATTCTTAACAAGAATTTTCAAATGAGTGTCCAGCTTTTCATCTTTCTTCTATTCATCTTTGCTTCGTTATCTAACTGCTGATAACAGAAATGTGTTAAAGCAATGATTCCACTTTCTTCTTTTATGCATTCCAATAAATATTAAGCTTCTATTTTGTAGACTATTTGTGTTACACCTAATACTGTGACTTTTTTCTGCTTTTCCGAAGATAGTTTTAATTTCCAAAGTGTTTTCGAGATTATCATGACCATTACTTTGGGCGGTTTTCCATTAGGTAAGGTCTCCATTTAGTGCACGTAGTATTGCCAACATTTCCTTCTCATAAAGAGCCTTTTGTAAATACTTTCATTTGATTGAATGACTTTAAAAAGCAAATGGTCTTCCTTCTTGCATTAAAACAACACCAATTCCATTTCCTAAGGCATCACATTCCACAATAAAGGTTTTTGTGAAGTCTGGCGTAGCCAAGACTAGTGCTAGGCACATTGCCTCTTTAAGATGTTCAAAGGCCTTAGTTGCTTCAAGGGTCCATGAAAATTCATCTTTCTTCAATAATTTTGTTGGAGGTGCTGCTATTCTCCCATAATTCTTAACAAAATTGCGATAATACCCTGTTAAATCGAGAAATCCGCGCAACTGCTTTATGGTTGTGGAGACTTTCCATTCCTTAATGAATTTAATTTTGTTAGGGTGTACCTTAACACCCTCGTGAGATACAATAATAATTTTATATTCCACCTTTATACCTTCCAAAGAATATTTGGACAAGCTTTTTCTATATAATTGTTTCTCCTCCAATAATTTGAGTACCGTCAAGATGTTGAACATGATCCTTCCAAGTCCTGCTACCGTAGATTAGTATATCAACAAAAATACCATACACCTTTGTTGAAGGCTTAAAACGAAACCATCAACCCTTGAATGACAAAATAAAGAACAAAAGGTACAACTAAAATTTAAAGGATTTCCCAGTTCAAATGTCGTTTAATATTCAAGTTTTCATTCTAATTTGATGATATCCTGAACGAAGATCCAACTTGGTAAAATAAATTGCTCCATGTAATTCATCCAATAATTCATAAATCACAGGAATGGGAAATTTATCTTTAATATTGAGATTATAGAGCTCCCTATAATCCATACACATGTGCCATGATCCATCTTTCTTGTGCACCAATACTACTAGGGCAGAGAAATAACTTTGACTAGGTTGAATTATTCCAGCCTCTAACATTTATGCAATCATAAATTCAATTTCACTCTTTTGGACATAAGGATATCTGTAAGGCCTGATGTTTGGAGGAACACTTCCTGGAATCAAATGAATAGCATGATCATGATAACGAATAGGTGGGAGTCCTTTGGGACTATCAAGCACCTTGGAATGAGTGTCCAAGACTTTTTGGAGATCTGAAGAAATAGATGATTTTGATGTTGGAACTTCTAGTGAGCATAATTGTGCAATTACGCCTCATTTTTCTTTATTCAGAATATTTTTCGTGACATTAGAGCTTATTATTTTTCCTAGCTTCCCTGCGATGCCCCGTAATTTGATTTCCTTTCCTTTCGAAAAAAATTTCAAGAAAAGTTCTTGAAAATTAAAAGCTATCATCCCCAAAGATTGTAACCATTGTACTCCTAGTACAACATCAACACCTCCCATTGGGATGGAAAGCATTGGACTATTAAATGCATATTCCCCCATGCCTAGCTTTATTTTATGGAATTTTCCTCCATTTGCAACCATCACTTGACATTCTGGTGCTGGGTATAGGAAACAATTCAATTCCTTGGCTACCTTACAATGAATAAAATTATCGGTACTACCCGAATCAATCAACACTATTACTTTTTTCTTCTTGATATGTCCTTCTATCTTGAGAGTTTGAGGAGTGTTAATTCTTGCCAATGCATTACATGATATGGTCGGACTCATTTCTTCTTCTTCTAGGGTTGCTTCCTGGTGTATATCCTCTTCTTTTGAAGTTCCTTGTTCATTTTGTTCTTCCTCTTCACAATCTATGTAAAATCATTTCTTCTCAGCACACTTATGACCTTTAGTGTATTTGCTATCACAACTGTAGCAGAGCCCTTTTTCTCTTTTTTCTTCCAATTTTTGTGGTGTCACCCTTGTAGGTTGTGGAATTATAGGAGTAGCAACACTTCCATCTTTATAGATGTGAGTGGTAGGCTTCCTTGTCGTCATAATTTTACATTCAATTTTTCTTGCCAACCTGAATGCCGGCTCCAATGAATCAGGTTCCCAAACACAAACTTCATGTTGGATGTTATCCTTTAAAGTCCCTATGAAGACATCAATCCTGTGTTCCTCTGGAATATCATTTACCCTTATATTCAATTTTTGGAAGTCCTCAATGTGCTCCACCACTGAACCCTTTTGTTTGAGATTTATCAATTGGCTAAAGAAGGTGTTGCTCTTTGTATCTTCATAATGTGTTATCATTTCCTTCGTAAAAATCAACCAAGTAAAAAAAATTTTACGGGAGCAAAGCCATCGATACCATACAAATGTATTTTGTTCTAAATGTAAAGTTGCAATGCATACCTTTTGTGTGTTTTGCACATTATTAAGATCAAAATATTGCTCCATCTGTAGTATCCATGTTACGGGATCCTTGCCATCAAATTTCCTCATATCCATATTTTGAATATGGTGGTTCTTCAATCCAAAATTATAGTTTAGGAAATCACGATTAACATTTGTTTTGTCCTCATTGTGTGTTTATTCTACTATCTTTTCGCCATTAAGAATCATTTCTTGTATCAAATTTGTCAAACCTTCCATTTTTTCTTCCATACAATTCTTCAAATTATCCCTTGTAGCTTCCATACCTTTCTTCAAACCATCCATCTTAGCTTCCACGTTTTTCTTCAAAACTTCCATTTCATTTTTTATTGCTCTCTGCGAGAGCGAAATTAGGTGCATTTGCTCTTGTAATTTTATTATGTCATGTTGCATTTCTTCATCTTCATGAGCCATAGTAGAGCCTTCTGAAGGCTTAATGGGTGTTGAATTATTTTTGGGGGGAATTTTAGAACCCGATACTGATATCTATTCTACAATATGCCCTTGAAATCAATTCAAATTGATTCTTCAAACAAGAGTTATGCAAGTCAGAAAAAAATACACACCTTTTTCTTTCTTTTGAGGAGCTCGACATTGAATTGAATTATCTATGTGATTATGGATCTTCAATATTTGAAATTTGGCCTTGAGGTAGCCCTATGAATTCTCTTTTAAATGGCATAGGTCTAACCTAATTTGGATTCTTCAAGACAAATTTTTGTCATATCTCCCACAATGACATAATTATGGACTGGTTCAGTAGAGCGAACGTGTGCGACTTGCCACGAGTCACTATTTGCTCCTTTAGCTTTGAAATTGATAGACAGGAAACTAAAATATGTTTGGTTCAAGCCACGTTTTACAGAATTTGAATTCGATGCTCAAAGAGAGAGTTATGAAGATTTTCCCACGATCACTCTTTGAGATGAAATTCGAGAGCCTGAAAAAGCCCTAACTGCCACAGATCATATCTCCGAAACTATTGTGAACCAAGCTCTGAAATTTTGCGACGATGTTCCTCAGGAATTGCGCTTGGAGCTATAAAAATTTAAGCTTCTGAAACTACGTAGAAAAAAGTTTATACTGAAAATTCCACGATGACCCGTTTGGTGCAGCGAAACCCTAGAATCCAAAGCTGTGATACCAAATGTTGTGAAACCAGCTCCAAAAATAGAAGAAAAGAGATGTCAATGCCTTAGAAATAAGCCACTTTGAGGGGAAACCTACAATACATTACATAAATGAACAATTCTTGGATGATACAAATGACAAAACCTCCTTTCTATATATAGGAGTCCATGGGACCACAATGTAATCCTAGTGGGGCCACAATGTAATCCTAGCCGACCTAACAATAATAATGTAAGAGCACAATAATAACAATATGGGGGTTGCAGGGGTACAAAAATAACAATAAGGGGGTTACACTCAAAAAAATAAGGGACTATACTAGTAATATAGGGACCTAACATTCTCCTCTAGGAGGTTAGGTGGAAGCTCGAGATTTTATCCGAACACAAAAAAGGACGAAGTCATCACCAACCAATAAGAGGTGGACACATGGCATGTATTTTTTGAATTTTTGGGTACCCAAGTGGCTTGTTTCTGGGTGAGACGTGCCACCACTTTGGAGGTCTCAGGTGTCCCTGATGATGTCAGCATAACATCATCGCAGAAGGTTCAGCCCGGAAGATGGGTAGTGAGAGTCGAGATATGTTGAAACAGGTAGTACGATGGAGCATTAGTCAATTAATAGAGTGTCAGGTACACCCTACCGGCTAGCTTATCCTGGATCCTAGAATCCCGTAACTCTTAGGAATTTTAATTAATAAGAAGAGACGAGATGGGGAGGCTATGACATTTGGGTTGGTCCTTAGTCACCTCATGTAGATGTGTGACCAACAGAGTGCAATCGTTCACAAAGTAAAAAGGCCCATGAATGATTTAAAAGGGATTAGCACTGAGGGACTGAGATAATGGTCACAATGACTATTCTCCTAGATAAGAAGCAGGAAAAGGAGCCAACAAACATGCCTTAGGCTTGGAATAGTGGAACTATTAGTTTTAATAGAAAAATTGGAATTTAATCCAACTTAGTTGTATATAAAATAGCAAACGGACTTATAAATCCTATAAAGAGGAAGATTGAGTAAAAAAAGAAAAAAACACTTAGTTTAACTTGTACAAAATAGTTATTGAGGTCATATAACTTGGATAATAAATGTAGAGGAATAATATGAAGAAGAAAAACGAAAAAAATAAAGGCTTCATGCATCCATCAAAAAATAAGCAAAGCCAAAGTTAGCAAAAGGAAAATATATAAAGCAGGTTTGATAAAGTAGAATGTGGGCAAGTCTTTTAGACATAGCTTATGGTGCACTGAGGTCTTGATATAGTGAAGTGGTGGTTTTGATAGTAATCAGAGATTGTTGTAGGTGTTTTTGAGTGGTGACTGAGATAAATTACTTGTTTGAAAGAAGAGAAGGAAGTCGTTGATTCTAGTGTGGAAAAAGATGCAAAATGGAATAGTGAGTGTCAAAGCAAGTTGTAGCTTGCTAATTAGGGGTTGGTGCTCCTTCTAGTGGGTGCAAGAGAATAGTTGGGGTTGCAGCTCCATTCAATTGCACCTGATAAACTTGGAAGTTGTAGCATCCTATTGGTTATAGCCAAAACATTGTATTTGCAAGTTGTACATTGCCCTATTAATAAAATGCAGAAGCAATTTATGAAGTTATTTGTTCCTTGAATATTCCATTGATTGTTGAAGTAGTTGCTTGTCATATATATGCAGAAATTTATTTTTACTATATTATTGTGAAAATAAATTTTAAGTTGGGTAAAATTGGTAAAAGTGTTACAATATTGATTCACCCCCTCTCAATATTGTCATGGTTTCCAACAAATATTTCATAAATTTGAAGAATAAATTAGGGCAAACTGGTTTACTCAACTAAGAGGTACGTTCGTTCCGTAAATTTTACTCACCTATGAATATTATAGTATGGTATTGTTTTAATGTTGAATTCAAGAAAAATATAAATTACCACTTCTTCTTTCCCAAGTTAAGAAACATTGGGGCTAAATATAGTAGTGTGTGAATCCTTCAAGAAAATAACTAAACATTGCTTTTATGCATATATAATGAAAAATGATTGTAGTTTTCTCTCTCGATGATGTGGCTAAGTAAGTTTTGTTTTTTTATTGGGTGATTTTTTTTGTTTTGTTTTAAATTTTGAATGCAAAATATTCATAGTTTTCTCTCTAGATGATGTGGCTAATAAATTTTTGTTTTTTATTGGTGAATTTTTTTGTTTTGTTTTTATTTTATTTTTTTATTAGGTGATTTTTTTCTTAATTTTATGTATGGCGCATCATATATATTTTGAATATTTATATATATATAGTGAATATTTATGTTTACAGAGTATGCTTGTATATTTAGGATTTATATTTTATTTAAACAAACAGAGCTTCAGAGTGTTGAATATTAAAAAGAATTAACACACACCAAAAACACACAAGTAACATAGAAACACAGACATACACCAGACATGGCGGAAAAGGCTTGAGAGACTCACTACATTCCTCACATATTCTCATTTTTAAAAGAATGTAATAATACAATTAAATATATGAAGTTGTCTCAAGATAGTGCGTCTATCTTGGACAAATTGGTTGAGAAAATATCTCAACCACACACAGTAATCTAGGAGATAGGCCTAAACTAACTCCTAATGAAGAGGAACTAACATAATCTAGAAAATTAGGTACAAAATCCTACTTTCCAATATTTGACTAATTTAATTTATTTTGGATTTATAATTTTTTATGATAAAAAGGGTAACACAGAGGATTCTCTATCAATGAAGATATATAAATTGAACATCCTAAATCCAATAACAAAGTCTATAATATATTATGGAGGGGGGACACAAAAGCACATGAACCAAATATAGGAATATTTATGAAATCATATGGAATTATAGTCTTTTCTTCCTTAAGTTTTTGAAAACAAACTTATAGTGAAGCGCCTAATAAAGCTATCTATAAATAAAAAAAATCGTTTAAACATATATTTCAACAAATTTTATTTTTTTGAAATTTGTTGACACCTAATCCTAAGGGATTGGGCAAAATTATACATTAGTGTAAAATAGGAAATAAGGAAGTCTAAGAGACATTGGGAAATTAATCTCAACAGTCTCACCTCCATGTATATATTCTGTTATCACTCTAGTAATTCTCAAGTTGTGTGATTTTGGTTTTTAGTCAAAGAATTATATAGGTAACCACAAACCTACTTCAAACTCTAGGATCTAGCCTTCCTAGGGTTCAAAGAGGGCTCTCTCTTTAAAGTTTAACTTTGTTTTAATTTGTGTATATTAGGCTAGTTGTGGAAGTGTGGCTTTGGTTTTGTTTTGGTAGATTTGGTGGGAAAAATCACTTGAAAGGATGGATAGTGGGAAATCTATTTGTCCATTGCGCTATGGAGTCAAAATCAAGCAAACAAGACTGGGATCAAGGGCAAAAAGGTCAAATGTCTTCAGGGAAAGATAGATAACTCTTGGAGACCTTGGAAAGTTGTTTTTGTGAGGTGGTATGATCGAGATAAAGGGCACTTAAGAATCCTTAAATCCGGAAAAAGAAGTAGTAGGAAGAGGTCAAACAAGAGAGGGAGCAATTAAGGGTTCCCTACACTGGAAATCAGAGGAAAACATATAAATGATAACTAGTTAAAAACAAGGTGCTCTTAACAAATCCTGTAGTAATACTCCTAGTTATACATTTAGATTTAGCATAAACATAAGTGGATGCATGTAACAAAGAAAGGAAACAATGACAAGTGAAGAAAATACTTCACTCCAAATAGATCATCACAGGAATCCTAAAGTATGATGCCAATTTGTTTTGATCCAACCTGCTACTCTAAGTTTTGACACAAAAAAGCTTTAAAGTCCAAGAAGAAATGACTATAACAATCCAAACAATTTTATTCCACACAAAATATCCTAGAAGACTTCTAGGAATTATCTTAGGAAAATAAAATATCTTTACAATAATAATAGAGAAATCTACTTAACAAATCAGCAAGCTGTCCTATTTTGTCCAAAAGAAATAAAAACAGTTTTGAGGATAAATTAGCTGGCTGCCTTGGTGTCCTCCTTGCCGACTCTTAGATATTTTTTGAATCTAATGTACCTTGTCTGATACTCTTTCTCGAATACTCTTTATTCACTGATACTCTTTAATCCTTAGTAAAAAATTGTTTACTACTGTAAATAAAATCTGTTTTGATTGTCATTTAGAAAACATCTTTCTTCCTTCTTTTCACCTGCTTTCATTTTATCCTTCATAGCAAATCAGTAAGTGACTGCCAATACTCATTTTTAGGAATGTGAATATTCTTTAATTTCCTAAAATTCTCATTAGCTTCTGTATATCTAGCAAAGGGTGCCTTGAGGACAAACAAGTGTTTGAGCTCATGCTACAAGTAAAATAAATCTTCAAAACTCTTAAGTAACACTTTTCTTGTTGGGATGCCTTGACCTATTGGTTTATTTACCTATTCCTTGGAAAATTCTCTTATCTTCATATCATAGTCATTTTCAGGCATTAATTTATCATTAATAACCATGATATTAGGAAGTCCTTTTTGCCTCAAACTTGTGAATTTAACCATGAACCTGGTTATGGCAGTATTCATGCCTTCACAATTTTCTTCAATTTGCCTCATCAAATTTATCTTTGTTGTGAATTTCCTAATTTCTAGGATAGTTGCAGTTCTGTCTATTATTTTGAGCTCTTCCAACTCCTGTCTATTTTTGCTGTTAAGGAAATTGATTAGCCTTACAGCTTTCTCTGGTTTATCAGCCAAATTATTTTGAGTCTTTTGAGTTTCTGCTTGGGCTACTAGTAATAATTTTCTTTGCTCAAAAATTACCTAAATTGACGGCCATACATCATGAATGGCTTCAATGATATTATTCCAAAGGTAATTTTTGATGTATGATATCTGATCCTTCAAAGTTAATTCTTTCTGCAACTTTTTTAACTCTTCACTCAATCTGCTGACATTTTGTTCATGTGTATTAGCATTTACCTGAGCTAATTTATTTGAATTTTCAATATTTTCAACCATTTTTGTTAATCTGTTAATCTCATTTGTCTTTAAAGACATCTCTTCCATTGATTTCACCATATTGCTAGCCTCATCAGTAGGTTGTACTGTTGTTGTAGATGATTCAGTGGTTGATGTAGTGGAAGAAGTCACTGGCACTGCAGTAGCCAGTGGTTCTTTGGGTGCCAACTTTTCACCTAAAGTTGAAGGCACTGCAGCATTGATAACTGGAATGACTGTAGGAATCACTAGTTCTTTTACTGTTTCCTTTTCTTGGATGAGCTTGTCCATATGTATTTCCATTTGTTTAACCTGAGCTGTCAACTGAAGAATTAAATTTATCATTTCATATTTTTCATTTTGTTCCTGTATGACTTCTTTTGTCTGAGGATGCTCACTTTGAGGAAGTTTGAGTTGTTTCCTCAAGGCTGCTATATCCTCATTTTTATTTTTCACCAATAATTCTGTTGCTTTGATATTAGTAGGGTCATATCCCACCTATAACAGTAGCTCTTCTAAGGCTTTTAACCTTATATCCTTGGTATATAATGAGGCTTTGTCCAACTTCATCTGATCTTGCATGTTGGAGATGGTATTTTGAAGCTTCTAAGCACTCATAGCTTTTGTTGTAACTGTGGAATACAACATCTCTGAGCTTTTCCTGTGAGACTCTATTTGATCTAATTCATCGATATTGTATGTAGCTACTTTTAGATCAACTTTCTTATATTCAGCAACTGTCTTTGGAACTGATACTGTGGGCTGTAACACTGACATAATCAATTTTTTACTTGAGAAATCAAATGCTAATAGGAATCTATTTTGATTACGTGGCTTTTGTTTCAAGAACTGAGAATAAATTTTAGTTTTGATTTCCTCATTCTTTAGTTTGATCTGCTTATATTTCTCTTTAATATCTAAATATTTTTCCTCAACTGCCTGTGAGGAAGAAACTTCCATGCTTTGCTGCCTTTCCATTAACTGTGTGTCTTCATTATTGATTTGTTCTTCATTCTGATTTTTAGCATTTGGCTCATTTATAATCACAGTGGCAACATTGGTTTCTGGAAAATCTGTATTGGTATTTAAAGGCTCTATTTCTTCCACATCTATTGTCACTTTTCCTTTACCTGCTGTATCTAATTTAGGCCTTTTGTTATAAATGATCTTGAAATTTGTTTCTGTTGTAGTTTCTGCCACAGAGGCTCCTTCTTCCCTTACTCTTTTGGTGGACTTATCTGGCTGATTTGCAGTCTCTAAGGTATGAATAGTATTACCTTTGTTTACTGCATCTATTAAGGTGTTTTCAATCCATTCAATCTTATTAGAAAACTTTTATATTTCTAGTTTAGCTTCATGAATAAAGGGTGTTAATTTGCATTTAACCCTTAGCTTGATCAAGATCCCTTGTGGATCATAGTTCCAAGGGAAACTCTCTTCAAATTTATATTCCAATAACTAATTAGTTGCCTCTTTTTCTGCATCCCTGTGATTGCATATGAATGGCCCAATTTGGTTCTTAAGTTTGAATTGGGTTTTCTTCTTAGCTGCCATCAAGTTTGTTGATTCAGAGTTTAGGATCTGACTGATATATTCCAAGGCAAAGATCCTCATTGAAGGATGTTTGAGTAACTTGTAAGGTAATAATTTTAACCCAAAGACTCTGATTTCAGTATATTTCCCATACAAATACCAGTCACCAACTTTACTCTGCTCTGATAACTGCAATATATTTTTCATTTCTTCACTTATTCTAGGCTACTATGTTTTGGTCAACATTGTGATCACTGGATGTAAAAATATCTCTGAAAACTCTGAATAACTGAAATCTTTACATTCTTTCCTAAGCATCAATGTCCAAAAAATGAGAAATAGAGGATTTCCTTCAATGTCAATTTTTTGAAGAGTGATTGGAAAATTATCTGATTGGAAATATAGAAACATATGGAAAAGGTAGGAGGTATATCTGAACACTCCCTCTATCTGCAAATTGGTCAATTGATAATGAATACTATCAGCAATGAAACTAGCATAATCAAAGTTTACTGAAGGTGGTTGACCTGGACAAAAGGTGGATAAGAATCCCAACCTTAAAACATTTTTCTTTCAAAGCATAAAACTATCTGGATCTACCTTATTTCATCCAAGGGCTCAGAATAAATTGTCGAGCTCCTCATTATTATCTACCTATCTACTGATTTGTCAAGTTTAAATTGTTTGAAAAATCTTTATTCACTATATAAAACATGAAATTGAAAACATGAAAATTTAATATTAAATTGTTTAACTTATCATGGATTATGGCATTTATTGACACTCTACACATAATCATTATTGTTGCAGTAAAAGTAAAAGTAGTGGAATTTGATCTTGCTCACTTTCAGGTCTTATTTTTCTTTTTATTTTGGGGTGTATGTTTTTCTAAGTCCTTTGATCTTTCTTTTAGGACTTTTTTAACCTCTTTTTGGCTTTTATTATTTTTTCATTTTTTTCAAAATATGGGAAAACAACTTGCAAAAAGAAAGGTATGTACATATTTACAAGACTATCAATTTCAATTCAAAATTATGAATCCTATATTTATAGGGCCCTAACAGCGGCTTCACATGGGGATGGCATCTCCTAGTGAGATGCCAAGAACATCATTAACTAGTAGCCTGATCCTTTGAGCGAATCCCAAACATGCATTTGCTTTGTTATAAAATATCTATGAATGAAACTCTTCGACTGAATTTACACCCTTTTCTGCAAACTAAAATCTGATCTGAGACTAAAAAGGTGCTGCAACCTTCAAACCAAACTACTACATCATCAATATTTTAGGGCTTTTTCCTTGGCTTTCAAATCTTAATGAATTATTTCAAACTAGCTGAAAACAAAAAACTGAAATAAGCTGAAGTCCTACCTACTTACTCTAATAAGCTGTCCAATTGTTGGTTAAGTAAAACAAAATATCCAATGCAACCATTCAAGCGTTATGTACTTTGATATATTTTGTTGCATTTTCTTGCTGATTATCAAAACTGTAATTCTACAACCTTTTAGAAACTTGTCAACAAATGAGAGGATAAGGAAATACTTGATTTCCTTTGTTGACTCTAGAAAAATTTCAAAAGGATCTTCCAAGATATGTACACCAATGTTTAACTGATATAAATAATTGTACATCTGTTCTGGATGACCTCCATGCCATGAGACTAAATTGTCATTTTTAACTTTATTTCCTTGCAAAATTAACCTATGATTGTTCTAAGATAATTTCATATTTTCAGATAAGCTTTGTGATGATATTTCTACTGATGAAAATGTTTTTTTTAGGAAACTTTTATCATCTTGATCTTGAAGATCATAGTCAATAAATGGAGAAAGACTTTGAATGCATTAATCATCCAACATATCTACGATTGGATCATGAAAAACTTTGAAAGATTGCTGCAATTTATATATGGGTTTTAATGGAACTTCATAGATTTCTAAGTGTTGTTCATCCTTTAAAAACTGAAATGCTTTAGAGCATAATGATATATAACTTTCTTTCAAAATTTCTGAACTTTCTTCTTCACTCCCATATTTTATGCGTATTTTATGATCACTGTATTTGAGCTGCTAAAACTGAAATTCCTCATCCCACAAACTAGCTAGTGATTGCTATGTGAAGTTAGCTTGAGTTTGGAGAACATAATTATCATCATACTGATCATACTAGGAAAATATTCAAAAGAAGGAATGTCATCAATTATACACATTAGATCAGCAGATTGCTTTTCCGTCAATCCTGATATATCTTAATTACATTGGTTGCATTCTATTTGAAGGTTATCATTTTTCTCAATAGGAGTACTATCAGGCAATGGGCCTTTTTGGGAAGGTAGAGAAACAAGAGCATCAATTTGTTCTTCTGTCTCTTCATGGATAAAAACTTTAGTACATACATCAACATTAGAATAAGTAGAAAAATTTCTTCATTATGTAAATATTTTGAGGATGGTTTCATTTTTAGAAGAAAATTGTTTTCTTCTTCGGTGAGGGGGGGTGGGAATCTTTGAATTTTTCGATTTCAATAACAATTGTTTTTTCTCTTATGTAAAAATTTATAATGGGGTTGAATATTTTCTTTAACTTCATTCAAAACATTATATGAAACATCATTTGTTACTACAGAGGGGCTTTGTGGATCTTGATTCATCTCTTTATCTATTTCATCTTCGATTAACTCCTCTTGTTTATCATGACACTTAACTTGAGAATGAAAGTTATGGACTTCTACTAATAAATCTTTAGGATGCCAATTTCCTAAATCTTCATTAATATTTTTAAGTTAATGTATGAGATCTTCAGCTCGATCACAACAATTTTCAACTAATGATAAAGATGGAAAATCTTCTTTGTAATGCTCATAAAATACCTTGTGAAAATCCTTTAAAGAAAATAAATTAGCAGGTTTGAGAGATTCATACCATTCCCTTGCTTGTCCTTCTAAGGTTGCCATGAATAGCTTCATGAGGCAATCCTCATGCCAATCACCCTTTAATCTCCATGACTTTATATGAAATTTAATGTGATGTAACAAAGGATCATCAATATTATCATCTTGAAACATAGGAAGATTTTTATGCCAATTTACCTTTAGTAGTTTGTGTGGAAATCTAGGTGTGTGATCTATGCTCATGGGAGCATACTTGCATTGTATTCTTGGGTCATCTTGTAAATTATTCATAAATAAGGGCCATTGTATCTATACAACCAAGCTAGATCCTTCTATAAAATACAATATACATTGAAAAACTTTCTTAATGAGAAAGAACATAATGTCTTGGATTAAGATCCAAGTTGAAAGCCTGTTCTTTCCATATTGTTCTTTCAGGATCATTCTTCCAGTGGATTCTTGATTTTGAAATTGATTTGGAGTCGCCAGGTGGATGATTTTAACCTATGTGTGTCTGATCATTGTCCACCATCATAGATCAGATTTGAACATGTAAAATATTTTTGAAGAAAATGTTAGTCTTCCCCAATATGGTCGCCAATATGTTATCACTCTGGTAATTCTCAAGTTGTGTGATTTTGGTTTTTAGTCAAAGAATTCTAGAAGTAACCACAAACCTACTTCAAACTCTAGGATCTAGCCTTCCTAGGGTTCAGAGACGGCTCTCTCTTTAAAGTTTAACATTGTTTTAATTTGTGAATATTAGGCTAGTTATGAAAGTGCAGCTTTGGTTTTGTTTTGGTAGATTTTGTAGGAAAAATCACTTGAAAGGATGGATAGTGAGAAATATATTTGTCCATTGGACTATGGAGTCAAAATCAAGAAAACAAGACTGGGATCAAGGGAAAAAAGGTCAAATGTCTTCAGGGCAAGATAGATAACCCTTGGAGACCTTGGAAAGTTGTTTTTGTGAGGTGGTATGATCGGGATAAAGGGCACTTAAGAATCCTTAAATCTAGAAAAAGAAGTAGTGGGAAGAGGTCAAATGAGAGAGGGAGAAATTAAGGGTTCCCTACACTGGAAATTGGAGGAAAGCATATAAATGATAACTAGTTAAAAACAGGGTGCTCTTAACAAATCCTGTAGTGATACTCCTATTTATACATTCAGATTTAGCATAAACATAAGTAGATGCATGTAACAAAGAAAGGAAACAATGAAAAGTGAAGAAAATACTTCAATCCAAATAGCTCATCACATGAATCCTGAAGTATGATGCCAATTTGCTTTGATCCAGCCTGCTATTCGAAGTTTTGACACACAAAAGCTTTAAAGTCCAAGAAGAAATGACAATAACAATCCCAGCAATTTTATTCCACACAAAATACTTCTAAAGATGAGGTATTTATACATAATGTTTTACAAAATATCCTAGAAGAATTCTAGGAATTATATTAGGAAAATAAAATATCTTTACAATAATAATAGAGATAGTTGCTTAACAAATCAACAAGCTGTCTTATTTTATCCAAAAGAAATAGAAACGGTTTTGAGGATAAATCAATTGGCTTCCTTGGTGTCCTCCTTGCTTGCTCTTAGATATTTTTTGAATCTGATCTTTCTTGTCTGATACACTTTCTCGGAAACTCTTTATTCACTGAAACTCTTTAACCCTTAGTCAAAAACTGTTTACTACTGAAAATAAAATCTGTTTTGACTGTAATTTAGAAAACAACTTTCTTCCTTCTTTTCAACTACTTGTCTTTTATCCTTCATAACAAATCAGTAAGTGACTGCCAATCCTCATTTTTAGGAATTTGAATATTCTTTAATTTCCTAAAATCATCATCAGCTTCTGTATATCTAGCAAAGGTTGGCTTGATGACAAACAAGTGTTTGATCTCATGCTACAAGTAAAATAAATCTGCAAAACTCTTAAGTAACACTTTTCCTGTTGGGATTCATTGACCTGTTGGTTTATTTACCTGTTCCTTGGCAAATTCTCTTATCTTCTTATCATAGTCATTTTGAGGCATTAATTTATCATTAATAACCATGATATCAAGAAGTCCTTTTTGCCTTAAACTTGTGAATTTAACCATGAACCTAGTTATGGCAGTATTCATGCCTTCACACTTTTATTCAAGTTGCCTCATCAAATTTCTCTTTGTTGTGACTTTCCTAATTTCTAGAATAGTTGCAGTTCTATCTATTATTTTGAGCTCTTCCAACTCCTGCCTATTTTTGTTGTTAAGGAAATTGATTAGCCTTACAGCTTGCTTTGGTTTATCATCCAAATCAATTTGAGTCTTTTGAATTTTTTCTTGGGCTGCTAGTAATAATTCTCTTTGCTCAAAAATTACTTGAATTATAGGCCATACATCATGGATGGCTTCAATGATATTATTCCAAAGGTAATTTTTGATGTATGATATCTGATCCTTCAAAGTTAATTTTTTCTGCAACTTTTTTAACTCTTCGCTCAATCTGTTGGCATTTTTTTCACGTGTCTTAGCATTTACCTGAGCTAATTTATTTGACTTTTCAAGATTTAAACCATTTTTTTCAATCTGTTAATCTCATTTGTATTTAAAGACATCTCTTCCATTGCTTTCACTATCTTACTGGCCTCATCAGTAAGCTGTACTGCTGTTGTAGATGATTCAGTGGTTGATGTAGTGGAAGAAGTCACTGGCACTGCAGTAGCTAGTGGTTCTTTCGGTGCCAAATTTTCACCTAAAGCTGAAGGCACTATAGCAGTGATAACTGGAATGACTGTAGGAATCATTGGTTCTTTTACTGTTTCCTTTTCTTGGACGAGCTTGTCCATTTGTATTTCCATTTCTTTAACCTGAGATGTCAACTGAAGAATTAAACTGAAGAATTAAATTCATCTTTTCATCTTTTTCATTATGTTCCTATATGCCTTCTTTTGTCTAAGGATGCTAACTTTGAGGAAGTTTGAGCTGTTTCCTCAAGGCTGCTATATCCTCATTTTTCATTTTCACTAATAATTCTACTCCTTTGATATTAGTAGGGTCATATCCCACATGTAACACTAGCTCTTCTAAGGTTTTTATCCTTAGATCCTTGGCATATAATGAGGCTTTTTCCAACTTCATCATATCTTGCATGTTGGAGATGGTATTTTGGAGCTTTTGAGCACTCATAGCTTTTGTCGTAACTGTGGAATACAACATCTATGAGCTTTGCTTGTGAAACTCTATTTGATCTAATTCATGGATACTATCTGTAGCTACTTCTAGATCAACTTTCTTATAGTCAGCAACTGTCTTTGGAACTGATACTGTGGGCTGTAATACCGACATAATTAATTTTTTACTTGAGTAATCAAATGCTGATAGGAATCTGTTTTGATTACCTGGATTTTGTTTCAAGAACTCAGAATAAATTTCAGTTTTGATTTCCTCATTCTTACATTTGATCTGCTTATATTTCTCTTTAATATCTAAATCTTTTCCCTCAACTGCCTTTGAGGAAGAAGCTTCCATGCTTTGCTATCTTTCCATTAACTGTGTGTCTTCATTATTGAGTTGTTCTTCATTTTGATTTTTAGCACTTGGCTCATATGTAATCATAGTGGCAACATTGGTTTCTCGAAAATCTGTATTAGTATTTAAAGGCTCTGTTTCTTCCACATCTATTGTCACTTTTCCTTTACTTGTTGTATCTAATTTAGGCCTTTTTTTATAAATGGTCTTGAACTTTGTTTCTGTTGTAGTTTCTGCCACATAAGCTCCTTATTCCCTTACTCTTTTGGCGAACTTCTCTTGCTGGTTTTTAGTCTCTAAGGTATGACTAGTATTACCTTTGTTTACTGCATATGTTAAGCTATTTTCAATCCATTCAATCTGATTGGAAAACTTTTCTATTTCTAGTTTAGCTTCATGAATAAAGGGTGTTAATTTTCATTTAACCCTTAGCTTGCTCAAGATCCCTTATGGATCATAGTTCCAAGGGAAACTCTCTTCAAATTTATATTCCAATAACTGATTAGTTGCCTCTTTTTCTGCATCCCTATGATTGCATATGAATGGCCCAATCTGGTTCTTAAGTTTGAATTGGGTTTTCTTCTTAGCTGCCATGAATTTTATTGAATCAGAGTTTAGGATCTGATTGATATATTCCAAGGCAAAGATCCTCATTGAAGGATGTTTGGTTAACTTGTAAGGTAATAAGTTTGACCCAAAGACTCTGATTTCAGTATATTTCTCATACAAATACTAGTCACCAGCTTTACTCTACTCTGATAACTGCAATATCTTTTTCATTTCTTCACTTATTCTAGGTTGCTCTGTTTTGGTCAAAATTGTGATCACTGGACATAAAAATAACTCTGAAAACTCTGAATAACTAAAATTTGTACATTCTTTCCTGATCATGTATGTCCAAAAAATGACAGATAGAGGATTTCCTTCAATGTCAAGTTTTTGAAGAGTGATTGGAAAATTATCTGATTGGAAATATAGAAACATATGGAAAAGGTAGGAGGTATATCTTAACACTCCCTCTATTTGAAAATTGGTCAATTGATAATGAATACTATCAGTAATGAAACCAGCATAATAAAAGATTACTGAAGGTGGTTTACCTAGAGAGAAGGTGGATAAGAATCCCAAGATGGATTCATCACTGTTTTCATACGTGAAATATCCAAGTATGAAAGAAAGCATGGAAATCACATGTCTTGATCCTTCAGGGAATTTAGCAGTATAATATGGAGGATTTAACTTGGGAATTTCTACATGTAGAGGCATAAAGTCTAAAAAATCAGGAACCTTTTAGGAAAATCTAGGCCAATATATAGCTTGGTGAGGGCCTCTATAAACAAAGGGACTGCTTGGGGATTAGGCTAAAATTGCAAAATCTGGTTAATTGACTCTACAGTGATGGTAAAAAGCACATCTTTACTGGCATTTACAATGGCTCTTTGCTCTAGAACATAGTATTGCTAACACAATCTAATAACCTCCTAACATGGGTGAGTTAATGGGACAACATATTTGGGAAAATTGGATTCCCAAATATGGACTTCTTCTTGATCATCTAAAGACTTCTCATTGCATCAGTTATGGATATCTATTAGGTTGAATTTAACTATGGGATCTGCTATCTTGTAATCAGTATTAGCTAGGGGAATGTGTTCAATATCAACAACAGGTGGTTGCAATGGATTGACAACAATAGCAGTACTTGAAGTCATGGCAGGGGTAAGTTTAGGTGCTTAGAACCTTCAGGCTTTCTTACACTCTGATTTTTAGGCATTTTGATCTACTTCTGCAAGTTTAGACAGTTTGCAGAAGTAATTTTACTATAGTAGAGGATTTATTGGGAAAATTTGGCAAATTATAGGCTTTTCTTTGGGTTCCCTGTTCAATTAGGCCTGTTAAAGAGGTTTAGAGGCTTTAGAGTTGGTTTAAAACAAAAAAAAGGGGTTTCCTGAGTTTCTTAATGGAAATTTGGGCTAAAAAATCTTTTGAAAATGGTTACAAAGGCTTAGGGTACCTGCGGAGGTTTTCTGGTTTATTTCAGAGTTTGAAATAGATCTTTCAACTGTGAAAACTAATAAATTTCCTTAAAATAGCGCGTAGCAGAGAAACAGGGTTTCTGGGAAAAATTTGCCAGAGTTTGGCCTGTTTTTGGGATTTTTTGGCAGTTTATTAATCAATTTCTAAAACTCTGAGTGTTTGTTCTTTTAAAGGTCTTTAAATTGATTGCAGGTTCGATTTTTTTAGAAAAATACCTATTGTAATGCAGGTATTTGGCTTTGAAGAGTTTCAAATTTTTCTGAATGATTTGATGTCTTCTGTAGATTTCCTGGAGCAAGGTGCAGCTCCTCAACAATCTTCAATGGTTTATTGGGTAAATCTTGGAGGTTTCAAGCATGAAAATGGCAAAAAAGAGGCTTTAAAAGGGTTTTTTACAATCGGGAAAGGCAGTGTAGTGGGTTAAACACGTAAGAGGAGTATGAAATGAATGCATTACTGAAGGTTTATTAAACATATTGGTTGTATTAATCCGGCATTGAATGCAGGTCGCATCAGGCAGGAGGAGCGGTTTCAGAGTTCAATGGGATTAAAACCACAGTGGTTATCACGTGGAGTTGCAGTGGTAAGTGGTTTCAGCTTGAACCCACACGATCCAGTGATTGAAGGGCACATGGAGGAGAGAGAGAATTGGTAAAAAACTCATTTGACGCAACTTTGGCATGGGGATGAACGTACAACTTTTCTACACAATATTGGATTTCCGGCACAGGATCTGGGCTTTTAAAGCGAACGGTCTAGATCAGTTCGAGAGATGCGTCGAAATGGGAGGTGGGGCCAGGTCTGTTATATGAGCGGAAGGGTTTTGAAATTTACAAATAAACATTTATTTAATTCAAAAACCTTGGGTTATACGATTGCGAAGGAACAATGTCATATATGTTTCCAATTTACAATATTTATCATATGTTTCAAAATCAATGGTGGAGATATGATATTATATGGTAATAAAATAGTTTAACAGTTGTTTAATACCATAAGGGGTGGGATTATTTTAATATAGATATTTTAGACCAATGGGTTTGTTAGGTGGGGTTTTTATTTTACGCACATGGGATATATTAACTTTGGTCTAAAGTTTAAAATAATGGGTTTAAGGGGGTTATTTTAAATATAATGGATTTAATATATACGAGTAGGTGTAGTTTTAGGGATTTACTACAATAAGTTAGATGTTAATATGAATAAAGGGATAGTAAAAGAAAACAAAACTCATATTATCTCTAAGTAAAGTAAAAGAAAATAAATCATTTCTCATCTTTTATATTACTTCACTAATACGTAGGATAAATGCATTTTGAGGGTTTTATGAATGATTTTGAAGGGAATGAAGTTAATTTTTTTAGGGTTACAATTTTACTAAGTAAAAAATGTGTTTTACTTAGGAAAAAGGGATTTTGATTTATGAATGAAGGGTAAATGTTGATGAATAAGGGTTTAAGGTAGGAAATCAATATTTTTAACTGACCAGTCATCGAGCCTTGGGTCCGGTCCCAAAAAAAGTCAGAGAAATGCTCTGAGCCTTTTTTATTGATAGTTTAGAATATTGAATGCTTATATGGGAGGGGAAATTAGTGATTTTTCCCAATGATGTGCTATTTACATGATTTCTCAACTGCTTTCTACCTACCCAACTTTATTTCTAACATTTTTTCTTCATTTTGTAGGTGCATTTAGGCTTGCAACCTTAAAACATTTTTATTTCAAAGCATAAAACTGTATGGATCTACCTTATTTCATCTAAAGGCTAAGATTAAATTGTTGAGCTCCTCATTATTCTCTACCTATCTACTGATTTTTCAATTTCAAATTGTTTTACAAATCTTTATTCACTATATAAAACATGAAATTGAAAACATGAAAAGTTAAGATTAAACTGTTTAACTGATCATGGATTATGGCATTTATTGACACTCTGCACATCATCATTATTCTTGCAGTAAAAGTAAAAGTAGTGGCATTTTATCTTGCTCACTTTCAGGTCTTATTTTTCTTTTTATTTTGGGGTATATGTTTTTCTAAGTCCTTTGATCTTTGTTTTAGGAATTTTTTACCCTCTTTTTGGCTTTTATTATTTTTTTATTTTTTTCAAAATATGGGAAAACAACTTACAGAAAGCAAGGTATGTACATATTTATAAGACTATCAAAGTCAATTCAAAATTATGAATCCTATATTTATAGGACCCTAACATATTCATGAGCACCGTAAATCAATTCTCACAGTTCATTTCGTGGAGTTACCTCCTAGCCTGACATAGTATTAGAGCCAACTCTATTTTTGGCTTCCTTGTCCTTGTAACTCCCTCCATTCTGAAAAAATGTCTTTGTTCTGCATTTTTTTTTGCAAACCGACACCACTATGATATTGCTGCAAAATCATGTGCATTGTTGTTGTGTTGAGGATTTTCTTTGCTACATTGAGAAATTATTTTTCTGCGTTCATAAATTGCTTCGGCCCTCCACAACGCTCCTTTCCACTTACGCGTAACTTCACAGTCGCTCTGGCCTCCGCAACGCCTACGGGATCCCTCCCTCCACAACACCTATGATCTTCCCTCCTCCCTCCCGTTGTTGCTCCCTTCTCTCATCACCACTTTCCCTCCCACATCGATCTCCTCTACACTCCCCTCCTACCTCCTCCACTCTCCCCCCACTCCCTCCTCCACCCTCCCCTTGCTCCCTCAACTAGCCTCCTCCCTCCATCGTCACCTCCCCCTATTTGACCTCCTCGAGGTCCCTCCTCCCCCAGGTGCGACCTCCCCTATGTATGACCTCCCCCAAGTGTGACCTCCCCCAGGTAACACTTCTGCAAAAAAAAATATTCTTTTTACAAAACAAAATTACACCAAAATTGAGCTTTTTTGTAGGAGAATACATTTTTTTACACCAAAGCTGAGTCTTTTTCCAGTAGACTACATGTTTTTACAGTACATATTTACAATGAATTCTCTCATATCTATTGTGGGAGTAGTTCTATCTGGCAAGGAAAACTATTCTGAGTGGTCTCAGAAAATAATGAGTCGTTGTGAGGAATTTTTGAAGGAGAAGGAGACAATGCACTGACAAAGGCCACCTCAGACAAGGAGATTTCCATTTGGGAAAACAAGAATTACAAGGCATATGCCTTGATTTCAGGTTCTATAAATGAAGAGGTGAGTCACCATATTACACCATTTTAAAATTACTAAGAAGCCTTGAGGAAATTAAAAGAACTATAAGACTCACATTCAGAACTTGAAATTGTTCAATTAATGGTTAAGCTATTCAGTCTTGAATTGAAAATGATGATCCTCTTGATTTAGCATCATATGTAAGATCTATCATGAATGACATTAAAAATACTGGTGTAGAAGTTGACATACCTCTCATAGCTTATGTTAAGGCATTGTATCTCGCTTACTCACAATACCTTAAGTCATTTCAAAAATAAGACAACCCCTATGTATTCTTAAGAAGTTATATGTTTCACACATAGAGAGAAGAATCATGATCAAGATTATTCTAGAGGAAGAGGTGGCCAAAGAGGAAGATGAAGAAGAAATTTCAGAGGAAGGGGGGGCAGACAAGCTCAAATTGAAAAATATGATCTTCATTGCATACGTTGCAATAAAGACTGGTATGATGCATCCACATGTAAGCTGCATTGGGACATAATTGGGCAGCAAAGAAATGAATAAAAATGTAAAACTCATGATAAAGAAAAAGGTAAATCACCTAAATCCACTCATTATGTTATAGCACATTATAGCATTCGAGTAACTGAAGAATTGTTTAATGATTCACTTACTTCATGGAGAAATGATTGGTTGCTAGATTCAGGAGCAACATGTCACATGATTTTTAGAAATTTTTTTTTTTTTAAAGAATTTACTGACAAGGTTGATGGAGTAGTATACTTTGTAGAAAAATATAAACTCAAGCCATCAAGGCTTGGCACAATCAGGGTTAAGGTGCCTAGTCTTCTAGACTATATTCTACATGAGGTTTTATACCTCTCTGAGTTGAGGAGAAACTTGTTTTCCTTGGCCCACATCCACCAGCATGGACACTCCATTCACATGTTTGATGGCAAGGTGCAGGTCAGAAAAGCATCAGATCACTCACTTGTCATGAGAAGAATAGAAGAAGGAAGATGCCTGAAGCTATAAGCTACCTCTGCTCATGCACAAAAATTTCCATTTAGTTCTCACTATGATGAAGTTACATTCCCATCAAGTATTTTATGGCATGCTATATTTTGACACTTAAACTATGATAACCTTCGATTGTTGAAGAAAAATGGTGTTACTAGATTGCCTACAATTCATAGTAAACTTAAGCAATGTGATGCTTGTATTCTAGGAAAGAATAGCAAACATTCCTTACATGATTCACATTTGAGAACACATAGAAAATTTGAGATTATTCTTTCAGATTTATGTGTCCCCATGCCTATTGCTTCAGCAAATGGAAATAAATATATGATGACATTCATTGATGATTACACCACATTGTGTTGGGTTTACTTATTGAAGAACAAATCTGATGCATTTCAAACATTCAATAATTTTCATGCATGGATTGAAAATAATGCACAAACTCATATTGGATCTTTGCTCACTGATAATGGAAAAGAGTACAGTTCAAACAAATTTGGAGACTATCTTCGCCAACATGGGATCAAACTTCAAACAATCATGCCCTATAATCCCCAACACAACGATGTAGCTGAAAGAATGAACAGGACAATTTTAAATATGGTTCACTTCATGATGTTTTGGCATGATGCAGTTCTATGTGTTGTGTACATAAAGAATAGGTGTCCTTCAGATACAATCAGAAATTAAAATCCTTATGAAATGCGGCATGGCCACATTCCTTCGGTAAATTATTTTAGGATAGTTGGTTCCACCTGTTATGCTTTGATACCAAAGTTACAAAGAAATAAACTTGGTTCTAAAATTCGAACAGGTATCTTATTGGGGTATTACAATACCTCCAAAGGATATCGTCTCTATGATGAAGTCAATAAGAAGTTTATAATATCTAGAGATGTCATATTCCTTGAATCTTCCAAGACTTATGATGTTTTTGAGCGGCATATTGATCGCTTGGATAGATTCACACATGCAAAGTCATTTCAAGAATTTCATAATCAGATTCCACATCTTGAAGGGGGCATTCCTATACTGAATCAATCTGTGGAATTTTCTTCCGAAGCACTCTCTCCCCCACATGAAGAAACAATCATAGATGACACCTTGAATTATGTGATTGGCATAATTGGGAGATTGAATCTTGATTCAATCTCAAACCATTCAAATGAGCAGCCTGGGCCATCTCAGAAAGGTCCCCCAAAATGGCTGACAAAGACACTGGAAAATTTTCTCCCCGATGAGGTTGGAAAGACAGGACTAAGAAGTTCCACAAGGAAAAATTGAGGTGATGTAGATGATTCTGATTCACTATTTATATGGATGTTGCTTATAATTTTGATTTGAATTTGTCTATAGATCTTGAAACAAATTCCTTCAAAGAAGTCGATTCTCATGATGAATGGAATGGAGTGATGCAAAAGGAGTATGATGCCTTGATAAAGAATGGCACTTGGAAGTTGGTTGATCCTCCATTAGGAATCAAACCAGTTGGCTGCAAGTCGGTCTAAAAGAACAAGTACAAAGCGGATGGCTCACTTGACAAGCACAAAGCTAGGCTTGTGGAAAACATTTTTGCAGAAAGAAGGGGTCTATTATTCGGAAACTTTTTCCCTGACAAAAAAATGGGCCACCGTCCATACACTCTTTGCCGTAGCAGCTCAAAATGGTTGGAAATTCCATCAGACGGATGTAAAAACCACCTTTTTGAATGGAGATCTAAAGGAGAAGGTTTTTATGTCCCAGCCACAAGTATTTGTTATGAAGGGCCAAGAACACAAAGTATGCAAGCTTATAAAATCCTTGTATGACCTCAAGCAAGCACCACGAGCCTGGTATGAGAAATTAACTGAGCATCTTCTGAAACTTAACTTCAAACATTTTGATCTTAATGATGGAACTTTGTTTGTTAAGAAATTTGTAAAAATAATTGTATATCTTGTGGTGTATGTAGATGATATTTCGATGAAAAGGAACAATGAGAGTTATATTGCATCCATAAAGAAGGAATTGAAGAAAGGTTTTGAAATGACTAATTTGGGCTATGTTCACTACTATATTGGTATTGAAGTAACTCAACATCCTAAAAAAATTTATTCCTTTATCAGAAGAATTACATTGGAGATCTATCGAACAAGTTTGGCATGGTTGAATGCAATCCTTTGACCACTCCAATGGAACAAAACTTGATTCTCACATCCATTGAAGGGAATGAATTTGAGGATGCAACGAAGTATATAAAACTTGTAGGAAGTCTCATCTACCTGACTACTACCAGACCAGACATCTCATTTGTTGTTGGAATCCTCTCCAAGTTTATGTAAAAACCTTGTCAATTACATTGGTCCGCTGCAAAAAGAGTTCTAAAGTACTTGAAAGGGACTCAAGAATTTTCACTCAAATATAAACAGGTGGGTGACTTCAGCTTGATTGGATACTATGATTCAGACTTTGATGGAGACAAATAAAATGGGGTATCTACTTCATGTCATACTATGAGTCTTTGATGAGGAGTTTTCTCCTGGAGATCACGCAAACATTCAGTTCCAACAGTTTCCACAAGTGAGGTAGAATATGTGGCAGCAACTGGAGAAAAAAAGGAAATTGTGTGGCTCAGGAAAATCCTAGAATATTTGTAGATGAAACAAATGCATTCAATTCCACTAATGATTGACAACACTTCTGCAGTAAAGTGTTGAAAAGTCAACAAGAAATTAACTCAGTGTGATAAACTCAGTTAGCTCATGAAATTCGAGTTAAGGGTGGTTGGTGAGGCATTCAGAGTGGTTCTATTTATTTTAGAGTCCAATTTTCAGTTAGTGTATTACTTTAATGCATGAGAAATTAGTTAACTCAATTAATTGAGTTAAAATCAGCTTAACTAGTTGTAACTAATTGTTGCACTAGTGAGAGGTCAAGTGAATTAAATCAAATTTAATTCACATGCAGTGATCTATCAAGTAACTAATGATTTACTATTAATAGTTGCATGCATGTCAGTTCCGATGAAGACCCAGTTGAGATAGAGGTTAAAGTGATGTTAACTATCAGTTGTAGTATTAGAAAAAATTCCTGCATACAGTAATACACCCATAGGATTGCCCATGAGAATTGCGTAGTTTTGGAAGGCTGAAATTCCTAAATAATAGCGATTTAATTCTACAGGAATTGCGCAAACAAGGCAAGTTTAGTAGTGGTAGGAAATTGGCCAAGTGTTGGTCGATTTTTTCCAGATCAGTGTGAGACAGTTGATAGAGTGCAGCAGGCTCTTGTGAGAAGAGTGCATTGTATTGTTTCATGATACCTTGGTTGAATATACAATAGAAGATAGAGGGGTTTTGAGCAGAAAGCTTTCCCTAGGAAAAATATCTGTGTTGTGGATTGATTTGATTCTTTATTTTACTTGGTGTGATTATGCGATCATGTTTATTTTTTGCAATTAATTTGTAGAAGGATTCAGTAGCTTTAGCATATAGCATGATCGATTGAATCCATTGGTATACATATTGTTTGTATAAATTCTACATAAATTTTCCAAAGAACACAAAGTTCCATGATCGAACGAAGCACATCAATACAAAACACCATCTTATTCGACATCATGTTGAGGCCAAAAATATCCATCTACATCATTGTTCCAAAAATGAGCAGATTGTAGAAATCTTCACCAAAGCGCTTGGAAGAGAAAAGTTTTAAAAATTCAGAACGATGCTTGGACTCACCAACATCTCTTCAGATTTGGGGGGGGGGGGGAATGTTGACACCTAATCCTAAGGGATTGGGCGAAATTGTACATTAGCATAAGATAGGAAATCAGGAAGTCTAAGAGACATTGGGAAATGATTCCCAAGAGTCTCACCTCCATGTATATATTCGCGAGCACCCTCAATCAATTCTCGCGGTTCGTTTTGTGGAGCTACCTCCCGGGCTGACAAAATTTAATCAAACAATTAAATTAATATCCATAGACTTTCGAATTAATATGAAAAAAAAACATGTAATTATTTTCTCTTATGTCCATTCATTTTGGAAGTAATATAAAAAAGAAACATAAATTAAATCTTGGTATTTCGTTATGGTCTCATGTATAGATAATATCTTACAACCTTTCTCATGTATAATATGTTACAATCTTTCTTGGAATTCACTAAACATAAAACCTTTTAGTAGTTAAGCTAATTTCAAATATAATGTTGAATTCAATGGTTAATTTAGTGGAAAAACATTGATTTATAAATTTCTCTAAGACATTTAGATTCTCTTTTCCCTTGTAATATTTTTGAATAAAGAAACACACATTTATTGATATATTTTTGAACAATATGATATTTCAACATGTTTTCAAGAATTCTCTTTGTCTAATTTGAACATTAATGTCAACTTGAATAAAAAGGCTAGAACTATTTCATTTATCTTTCTAAAAAACAAGGATAATTATTTTGGTATATAGTTTTATATATGTAAATATTCACAAAACTATAATACTATCAGTCTAAATAGATATGAATTTTTATTTTTATTTTTATGGTTAAATATATTTTTTCTTTTTAATATATTTATTAAATTATTTTATTGGTTATATTTATTGATTAGGTGTAAATCTAAAACCGTCTCCCCTCAATCAAGCTAATAAATATTAGAATAAATTGTCAATCATTGATGCATATGGTATCCCACAAGGTTCCAATCAATCATCTAATTATCAATATGAATTTGGTGTTCATATATTTTAAGATGATGAATCAGATAGTGTGGAGCATGTGGAGAGGTAACAAACATCAAATAAAGGAAAATAATGTTCAAATCCAAATGGAAGATAAGGTTTCCATGTGCTTATTTGATCTAGGTGGATCCCTAAAGGCCCAAAAATCAAAGTCTCCAGGTACCATTCAAAATAGGGCCAAATCAAACAGATTGTCATCTTGATTCCAACAAAATAGGAGTCTCCTCAAACAGACTTTGTATGCAGGAGTTATGGCCACTCAAACTTTTGGTCAAACTAGGCCAAAAGGAGCAGACTTAGCAAATATATAGTTAGATTTAGATCCTTGCCAAAGTTGGAAGCCAATCTAAATTTTTTAAAACCTAGCTAAATTTGGTGAATAGCCAGAAAACGTTAGCGACAACACTAATGTTGGAGACACCACTAGATTTGGCTGAAATTCCAATAAAATTTGGATTCATTGAAGGGCTAATGGCATGGGGCCATGTGGCCCAATCAAGTGGAGTCACGTGGCCCAATCAAGTGGTGCCACATGGCACCAAAGGATGGTCAAATTAGGCTCAGACAAACCAAATTTGGCAGTGGTTTCAAAAGGCATTAACAAGTTTAAACATTGGTGGATATACCATATAAATACCATTATCATTTGTTAAATATGGGTTGTTTTAACACATACGCGAAACTCATAATATGTACACAACATTTATGAAACGGTTAGTGGTAATCATGGTGACTTCAGCAAGAGTTTTGGTGACGGTTTGATATAATCGAGAGTGATTAATAATGGTTGGAAAATGGCCCGTCAACCAACCCATACTACTAAAAATGACAGCAGATGACCAATTGTAAATTCCCAACATGTGATTAGTGGTTAGAAAATAGTTTAAAAAATTCAATTGAAAACTATGTAAATATAAACGAAAGTTAATGTTTGAATCGGTGATTTTTGTCACCATTATAAAAAAATATTTGTTTTATATGCCAAAACAAAGAGTGGGAATAGTTTGAACCTGTACCCAACAGGGACCCAATGGCTTAACAAAGCACTACCATTCAATAGGCTAACGACCATGCTTTGTAATCATATCTGACCCCTCCATACTTAAGTCATTCTCATTTTCAAATTGATGGGAGAAAGAGTCAAGGGGCCACGAACAACATGTAGATGGTAGCCGAAAGGCAAGGGCAGGGAACAGTGAACTGAGCTGTGTGGCAATAAGAAGGAGTTTTGGTATGGAACCATGAGTTAGACAGAGGAAGCATGATGGAGAGCCAAGAGCCAAGATTCGTATGAAACTACAAACATTTTGGAACCTTGAACTTGATGAAACCATGAACTTGAAGGAACATTGAGTGGTAGAACCATGAGGGCATGGTTCAAGTTGAGAATGTTTGATGCAGAATATTTAAGGAATCTAAAATATTCCATGTGCATTTAGAATTATAGGTGGAAAAATGTAGCCGACTTCATACTCATTTTAACCAGAATTTCACAAGCATCACAATGGTGAAGTGAGTTTTTTCATTTGGGTAGAAAAATTTAGCGGTCATGGCAGAAACCAAACTTCATGATTAATTATTGGGCATCAAGTTTAAGACAACAATGCAGCTTTCAAAATTAGGTCATGCTTACAATCAAAAGTCTTAGTAGGATGAGACAAATCTGGTGGTGTTGTGATTGCTGCTATTTGAGTAACCAAATTTCAAGTCACTCCCAGGAATGGAGGTATAATGATGTGTTTTTCTATGTACTTTCCTTTATTTTTGATGAGATGAATTAATCAACCTCACCACTATTTAAGTAGTTCTCAAAGACATAGTCCACACTAGACGAATTCTGTTATAAAAATTTTGTGTGAATTGTCATTATGGTTTCCATTATGTCTCCTCTTCCTTATGTGTTTGCATACATGCTTTTTACATGATATTTCATGCAATTATTAATACATCATACAAGAAAAGAGCTATAATAATTTCAATAATAAAATATTCTAGAAAAAATTTGGTATCAGAGAAATCTTCTTACTGATGTTAATTGTGAGTATGAATGATAGCCAGAGATTGAACATGCAAAATGAAGAAGGAAAATCAGAAATAATACATATATCTACAAATACTTCTATAAGGTGGCATACATGGTAGATATATTGTTTGAAAATCATGTGAAGAGATTGGAAAATAAGGGAAAGAAGAAGAAAGAGAAAGCATACAATACTTCGGTAAATGAAGTAGAACCTCCATCTCCATCTTCAAGTCAATATTTGTATTCTTCATATTTTTCTCATCATTAAAGTAAAGAGATCAAATAGAGCATTCAAGAAGATAATGTTGAATTGAGGCGGCTTCTACAAGAAGCATAATATGAGAAGCAAAGATTGTATCTTCAGTTACGAGCCATAGAAGAGGCCTTGGAAAAATTTCAATGACCTTAGTTGTCAAATTTATCACCCTGTTTAGAATCAAAAGCTGAGGTAAACAGTGTGTTGAGATTCAACAAGATGATGAACTTAGTGAAAAGAGTTTCCTTCACTACATGGGCCCGCAGGCTATTTTTGGCGCAAAGTCTATTTTTAGACATGTCGATCATATTCTATGAGTTGCAGGATGCTATTTTTGGATGGTTGGTAAAGTTGGAAAAATAGATGGAATTCTATTTTTAGACATATTGGGCGGAATCTATTTTTAGATTGCCAGTCTAAAAATAGATATGTCGAATATTATTAGCTCTTAATAATATTTAGACTCTAAACATTATCTTATTCTCTTGGAGCACTTTAGTTAAGTGAACAGATGTGGCACAGCAGATGACAGAAGGAATTACACTATTCCTGAGGGTTTACTGGAGCTAATGCATGAGAACTTCAGTTAGAACTCATGTGACAGAGTTTGGTGGAGTTATATAAGTAGTTGGTGGAGTTGTATTTAGTTTAACTCAGTTAGACTCAGTTGAGCTCGTTGTATCTAGTCTAACTGATTGATACACTAGTGAGAGTGGTGTGAATTAATTAGTTAATTAATTCACTAAATAATAACTCATTAATCAAATGAAGAATACATCAGTTAACTACAGTGCATGGCAATTTCAGTGGAGAGATAGGTGAAAGAGAAAGTGTGACTATCAGTTGTGACTATAGTGATGCATTGATTACATCCAACACTCAATGTAGATGCCAATGAGGATTGTGCAGTGCAATATTGGTGAATTCGAGTTCACTCAGAGCCATTCTTTAGCAGAGATTGCGCAGTAGAGGCAGGCTAGCAGGTGGCTGAGATCAGTGCATGGATTTGCAAGATCGGGCCTGATTAGTGTGTAGCGATTGTATTGTACTGAGAGCTTGATATGATCAGTTTTGTATGAGGATTGTTACATGATCTCTATGAAATATATTATATACAGATAGTTGGGGTTTTTAGCTTCAGGATTTCCTGTTAAACAACTGTGTTCATATGTGTGAATTTTTATTGTTTCATGTGTGCATTGCTATCTTGATTTTATTTCCGCAAATGATCAATAGTGGAATAGATTCTGTATTTTGAATGAAGTTAAAATAATGTGAGATCGGGAGAATATTGGATATATAACACATAATTTATATAATTTATACATGGTATCAGAGCAGTATTGATCGGAGGAGATTGCAATTATTGAAGCGGTTGAGTTTTGTGCTGGTGGAATTCGAATTTGCTGCAGTGTTTTCTTGGTGTCGAAGTTGAGCATTCATTGAAATGTCTTTCAACGAATTATGATTGGAGTATGCCCTTGATGAAAGATCGAATTATATTGCATGGAAGGATAGGATGGAGGTGGTACTAGATGATAATGGATTGAAGGGGTTCATAGATACTGATATTCCAAAGCCTGGTTCTAGCGATGTAGCCGCACTTGACGTATGGCAAAAGAGGGTAGCGAAGTGTCGAAGAATTCTATTGGAAGGTGTGAAGGATCACATTGTTTCCAGCCTTCATGGTAAATCTACTCCATTCTTAATGTGGAAAGCTTTGACAAACTTGTTCCAAAGCAAAAGCGACCAGACGAAGTTGGGGCTTAAAGACAAGCTCAGAAATATAAAAATGGAGAAAGGCGACAGTATAACAAAATACCTCACGAAGTTTGTCCACTTCAAGGATGAGCTGGGAAGTGTGGGGGTTACTGTAGATGAACAAGACTTGGTGAGATTGGCTCTCCTTTGGCTTCCGAAGAGTTGGCATAGCTACGAGGACTCTATCAATGGATGGGAGAAATTGCCGGGATGGGAGCGACTTTGGTCGGATCTTATGCATGAGGAGATAAGGGGGGGGTACCAGGGATGGATCTTCATCGAAGAATGAAGATGAAGAATATTGTGCTTTGGCTGCCAAAGAAAGGAAAGGGAAGGGAAAGAAAAATCCTTCTCAATCCAGTGCGAAAGGCAAGAAGCAGGACTTGTCCAAGGTGAAGTGCTTTCACTATCACCAACACGGACATTATGCCACTAATTGTCCACAGAAGAAGAAAAATAAGCATCTTGCTAGATCTGCAGCTGGAGAGGCCTTAGCCTCGCAGTTTGAGCTGGATTTTTCACTGATCACATACTTGGTTTCAAGTGTGATGGGATCGGTCTTTTTTCTTGAGAGTGGTGCATATTTCCATATGACCAGAGACAAAGATTTGTTTAGTGATATGGATGAAAAGGATCTTGGAGAGCACATCGAGATGGGTGATGATGGTAGATACAGTGTGACTGGTATCGGGACCATTTCCTTTGAGAGGGAGTCTGGTAAACCTTTCATCTTGAAGGATGTCATGCATGTTCCAGGATTGAAGAATAATTTGATCTTTGTGGCGATGTTGGAAGACAAGGGTTATGATGTTGCTTTTAGCGAGGGAAAAGCCTTCATGCACAGTAAAACAACTGGTGAAACCCGAAGGATAGGGATTCAAGTTAAGAATCTTTATCAATTGCAGGTGGATGGCTACGCAACAATGGCAAGCAAAGCAAAAGGATTGGTGAGTCGGGATGAGGACGAATTGTGACACAGGAGATTGGGCCATCTTCACCAAGGTGCTTTGAAAATTTTGCAGCAGATTTCTACCAGGCTTCCCAAGGGTACACTTGCGCAGTCAGATCAGTGCAAGGGATGTGTTAGGGTCTCTGTAATTTGCATGTTTGGAAAATACAAACTACAAAGCCAACATATGAACCACTTTGGGATTCTAGGATCTAGCCCTCCTGATTCCAGAGAGGGATCTCTCTATAAGTGTGTTTTAAAGATGTGATCTTTAAAGCTAGAAATGTGATATTAGGCTAGTTATGAAGAGCATGGGGTTTTTTTTTTTTTTTGGTTGGGCAAGGACATGCTGAAGGTGAAGGCAGTTTAAATGAAGGGTAAAGGTGTATGCAAGTGAAGGGACGATTCAGCTGAAAAGATAGGCAAAAAGCAACTTCAATCCATTGGGCTATGGAGTCATAAGAGGATTTAATTGGAAAGCAAGGTTCAAGAGTGATCCATGGAGCAAGTAATCTATGTCAAAGGGTCTCTTAAAGTTGATTTTATGGAATGAAACAAACTGGAAATAAAGAACAGAACAAATGAAAAACTAAGAGCAGCCTGAGATCAAGTAAGTACTTTGAAACTATCTTGCTTTGGCATACACTTAATGGAAAAAAAAATGAGAGTAATCTGAGATCAGGTAAGTGCTTTGAAACTAGCCTGCATTGATGTACTTTCAATAGAGAACATTATAAAACACTTAGAATAGATTAAGATCAAGTAAGGACTTTGAACCTATCCTGCTTTTAGCATATTCTATGAGAAAACACAGTTCATAAAAATAAAGAGTAGTATAAGATCAGGTAAGTGCTTTGAAACTAACCTACTTCAATGTACTCTTAATGGAAACTTTCAAAGGAGGAAAACATAGAAATAAAGCTTATCAGTGAGAGTAGGGTACTGTTAAGAGTAAATCCTAGCTCTGTATTTGCTGCTCTTTATCATAGAAAATGGACAGAGTGAAAACACGAAGGAAAATGACAATTAACAATCAGAAACACATCACCATTGACATAGACTAGGATCCCATAAATCAGCTTGTATTTGATGTTCAAACCAGTTACAATCTTCAAGCCTGGTGGGTCTCTACAACTTCAAACTTCTCATATCAGCTTATGTATCTTCAATTTCAAATAGGGCTTCAGCAAACTATTAACATGCAATCAGATATCCAGAGAGCAACCATTACAATGTGGTCTCAAGGAGAATTTAGAAGCAAATCAGGAAGTGGGAGAGTTTCTAGGGGTCAAGTATCATTAATTCCATAATCAATGCAATTCATGGCCTTGAAAACCATGCAAGGCATAAGGCAGGAATGCATTCTACCTATAATTCTGCTTCATAACTCTATTTTTGCTTTTCAAGGCCTAATGGATGAAAAGATTGACTTCTGGGCTGTTTCTCATTTTTAAAATAACTTTTTTGACAATTAGTAATAAGTTCCTTTGATTTTTATTAATTGTTCAGTTGTCTTTAAACCAATATCTTCTGTTCTAGCAATAACTAGGCCTTCTTTGATTTTTGTGAGGCTGCAGGTGTCTTTTGATGGCCGGAGAGGGTTCAATTGGCCTCTACTGTGGCGGTGGAGGCTTCTCGGACTGCTAAATTTGTTTTTCTTCATCCTAAAACACCTTTAATTTACTTTGATTCTATGTTTTAGGCTGAATTAGGCCTCGATCTTCTTTATGGTCTTCATGTTGTCTCTTCGGGCTTTAAACATTAGATTATAATCATTAATCTTCAATAAAGGCTCTTAATCCTTTAATTTTCTTCACTGATACATTTTGCCGCTTCTCTTCTGACTATTTCTGGTGTCTGTGCAGGTTTCATGGCACAGGGGGGTTTAGATCAGGGTTTGACACTGATCTTTCAATGAAACACACGTTTAGACCATCACCGGCGCCTTCCTCTGCAATCTCTGACTCTAAAAATGTCTTCCTGTGCTCTATTTTCCCTGTCTGTGATCGTGAGACAAAGAGCGGTTTTATACTATCTGAAACCCTGAAAAAGACAAAAACCCCGTTAAGGAAATCAATGGAGTGGAGGAGGATATGCTATGGAGGAGCCAAGGGATGGTGGCACGATGAAGGGGATTCGTGGATGCAATGAAGAAAGGTAAAAAAATCATGGCAGAATGGTGGAAATTGTGAAAGAGCAGCGAAAAGCAGGCCCAATGAAATTTTAGTGTGAGGAGGATGCTGAACCGTCGGATTAGGTCTGACCAAGGCAATCAATGGTCAATGTTACGTGATGGGGCATTTGGAGGATGTATGAAGAAATAATGGATATGGGCGAAATTATAACATGGCCATCAGATTTCCACGACAAACAGTGGAGATTGGTGGAGGGAAATGCTTAGGGGCATAAGTGAACGGGAGAGGGACGGGGGTAAGATCAAATATAAGCTGTCAGATTAATACGATGGACGGCCGAGATTTAGTGGAAAAATGCATTGTGGAAAGGTGGTTTGTGGAAACAACTGGTGGTATTCACACAGCGTTGGGAGCTGTAAGTTGTTTTCACAAAATCTGTGCGATTCCATACACTGCGCGACACGTGGAAAAACAAAACTGCCCATATCACGCGGCTTCTAAATGTTAAAGCTCAGACATCAAATTTACGTGAAATGCCACTTCAACCGTCGGATCTGATGATTTTGATTGGATGGTGCAGAGGAGACCCGATGAGGAGAGATGCACTGGCGGGGTTTAAAACATCGAGTTGATTATGGGCCATTTGGTCTGGTGTATGGACGGTCCAGATTTGATCTCAGGGTGACAAAGGAAATGCAAGGCAGGGAATCGGGTGGAGATCGGGCTTGATAACAACTGTTGATCTGCAGAGATAAATGGTGGAGATCCGCCGAAAACTCAAACTGTCGGGTTTTATAAAATAACAAAGGGAACAAAGGAAAAAGGGTTCTGACGAGGGTTTTAAAGGTTTTTAGCGCTCGATTACAGTGTTTTGGTCCCATGAATGAGAGGCTAGGGAGAAATAAGCCCTCAAGGGCTTATCCTTCAAAGGAGCGGAGAAATGTTTCATATGCTTTTTTAAAGGGATTTTTCGGCTTTTCAAAGGATTTTTGGCCTCTTAGCGCCTGGTTGTGAGATGGGGGTTATATGAGGAAAAGGGCTAGACCACATAAGCACCCGGGGGCTATAAAACTGTTATAGTGCAAAATAGGATATTTTAGGCCAAATTCAGTGCTTTTCAAGGCTAAAAGAAGGGTTTCGATAAGGGGGAAAAGGCATTTTTAAATTAGTCCATGCATAATATGAGGTTTAAATAGGGTTTTGAGAGGGTTATAAAGTCAAATGGGGACATTTTGAGGGATTTTATGAGGGGATGAGGATGTGAAAGGAAGGATTTGGAGGAGATGAAGTAGGGCAAATGGAGGCCTTTTCTATAGCAGTTTTCTTAACAAACAGTGAGGCTTTTTAAATGGAAACAGCAGTGAAGATTCTTCAAAGGGAAAAGGACACATGGAGGCTTTCAAGAGTGATAGGTTTTCAGGGAAAATTTTCCTCTTGAAGACTTAGAAACCATTTAGCCACCTGTTTGCTATGCCAAAATTTTATAGGTGGCTAATAGTGGCTCCACATGGGGATGGCATCTTCTTGAAGATGTCAAGAATTGCAGATTTAATTATTTGGAAGCAGGCTAGATGTCTGGTCTTTGACCATCCTTTTCTTCTTTGATTAGCTATTACAAATAATGAAAATATCATATCAGCAGCAATATTCTCCCAAACAATCTACCTACCCATCCTACTGTCCTAACATTTTTTTTTTCAAGGTGCATTTAGACTTCTAGACCTTCTTCATCATTTTTTTTTATTGAAAGAAGAAAACACTAATCTAATTCTACCCTTATTCCTCCATGAGACCAGATTAGACAGTTGGCCTCATAGCTTCTCTACCTACACTAATATCTGCTAGGATTAAACTGTCTAGCAGATTTCTTTCTCTACATTTTAAAATAGAAATTTAAAAATAGTCAAACCAGGATTAGACTGTCTGGTTTGCTGTGGGTCCATGGCATAAAGACAACTGCACATGAACTGAAATTTGCAGGAAATTGAAACCAAAATTGTGAAGGCTAGATATTGTGAAACTTTTAGAACATCCTTCTTTCTTTTGTGACTCAGAATTTGAGCTTGTTAGAGTCGCTTTTCTTCTTCATTCAGTTTGTTAAATTTGAGTCTTCTTCTCTCTTTTCTTTGGTTCAGATTTTGAGCATATTAGAACCGGCTTTTCACTTCTTTAGCTCGATTTTTGAGCTATTTTGATATTCTTTGGAACTTCGAGAGGTTACCTTGGGAAAATTTGTGAAAGCCACCTTTCATGAGAAGGATAGTTGCGCCACGAAAATCCTTGAGAGAATTCACACAGACGTGTGTGGACCTTTCTCAGTAGCTTCGACAGCAAAGCACATGTATTATGTGATATTTGTTGATGAATTTTCTCGTAAGTGCTGGATCTTCTTCATGCAGAAGAAGAGCGAGACATACTCAAAGTTCTGTGAGTTCAAGGCACTGGTTGAGAAAGAGTCAGGGAAGCAGGTGAAATCTCTAAGGAACGATAATGGTGGTGAATTCATCTTTGGCGAATTCAAAGACTTTTGTAGCACAGAAGGAATTCGAAGAGAGCTCATAATGCCTCATAACCCACAACAGAATGGGGTCACGAAGAGAAAGAACAGAACAATCATGGGTGCTACACGGGAGATGTTGCATGATCAGGGCCTTCCCATACACTTGTGGGATGAAGCATGCAACACTTGTGGGCTGAAGCATGCAAGATTGTACTTTATGTAGATGATTTAATACTAACGGGTGATGAACTTTTGATACACTCATGCAAGGCAGATCTTACAAAGGAGTTCGAGATGAAGGACTTTGGCCTCCTTCATTATTTCCTGGGATTGGAAATTTGGCAGCGGAAAGGTGAATTGTTTATGTCTCAAGGAAAGTACGCCCGAGAGATACTGGAGAAGTTTCACATGCAAGGCTGCAAGCCTATCGACACTCCTCTTCCTAGTGGTTGGAGGAAGGAGGATGCTACATCGGCAGAGGTAGTGGATGCCATTGTTTATCGACAGTTGGTTGGTTCGCTCATGTATTTAGTCAATACACGACCGAGAATATGCGCTATCTTTATTCTTGAAGCTTTCACAAGCTATGGTTCAGCCTACCAAGCTCTTTTGGAAGGAAGGCAAGCGTAATAGATTCAATCCTGAGGGGCACATCGGGATATGGATTGTGGTACAGACAATCGGATGAGGTGAAGCTGCATGGCTTCACAGATGCAGATTGGGTAGGATGCCCAACGGATAGAAAGAGCACATATGGAGGGATTTTCAGTATCGGATCTATAGCAGTTTCTTGGTACATCAGGAAACAAAGATCCGTGGCACTTAATTCAGTGGAGGCTGAGTACATGACAACAAGTTTGGCTGCATGCGAGGCTATACGGATGAGGAAGATCCTGGTTGGTTTGTTCGGTTCTCATTTAGATCCTACTGTGATATATTGTGATAATCAGAGATGCATTAAAATCTCGGTTAATCCAGTATTTCATGATAGATCTAAACATATTGACATTTGGTACCATCATATGAGGAGATTGTGTGCAACGGAAGATCATGTTACTTTATTACATTCCCACGGAATATCGGGATGTAGATACTTTGACCAAAGGTGCTCACCAGGAGCAAATTCGAATACCACAGGGGCAGGATAGGGGTGGCAGATAATCCTTATATTGTTGAGAGGGAGTGTTGAGATTGCAACAAGATGATGAGCTTAGTGGAAAGAAGTCGCCTTCACTAAGTGGGCTCGCAGGCTATTTTTGGTGCAAAGTATATTTTTAGACTATGTCTATTTTTAGACATGTCGATCATATTCTATGAGTTGCAGGATGCTATTTGTGGATGGTTGGTCAAGTCGGACAAAATAGATGGACTTCTACTTTTAGACATATTGGGAGGAATCTATTTTTAGATTGCCAGTCTAAAAATAGATACGTCGAATATTATTAGCTCTTAATAATATTTAGACTCTAAACATTATCTTATTCTCTTGGAGCACTTCAGTTAAGTGCACAGATGTGTCACAACAGCTGACAGAAGGAATTACGCTATTCCTGAGGTTTTACTGGAGCTAATGCATGAGGGCTTCAGTTAGAACTCATGTGATAGAATTTGGTGGAGTTATAGAAGTAGTTGGTGGAGTTGTATTTAGTTTAACTCAGTTAGACTCAGTTGAGCTAGTTGTATCTAGTCTAACTGATTGATACACTAGTGAGAGTTGTGTGAATTAATTAGTTAATTAATTCACTAAATAATAAATCATTAATCAACTGAAGAATACATCAGTTAACTACAGTGCATGGCAGTTTCAGTGGAGACCAGTGGAGAGATAGGTGAAAGAGCAAGTGTGAATATCAGTTGTGACTATAGTGATGCATTGATTGCATCCAACACTCAGTGGATATGCCAATGAGGATTGCGCAATGCAAGCTTGGTGAATTTGAGTTCATTCAGATCCATTCTTCACTAGGGATTGCACAGTAGAGGCAGGCTAGTAGGTGGGAGAGATCGGTGCATGGATTTGCAAGATCTGGCCTGATTAGGGTGTAGCGATTGTATTGTACTAAGAGCTTGATATGCTCAGCTTTTTATGAGGATTGTTACATGATCTCTATGACATATATTATATAGAGATAGTTGGGGTTTTCAGCTTCAGGATTTCCCGTTAAACAACTGTGTTAATATGTGTGAATTTTTATTGTTTTATGTGTGCATTACTATCTTGATGTTATTTCCGCAAATGATCAATAGTGGAATAGATTTTGTATTTTTCATGAAGTTAAATAGTGTGAGATCAGGATAATCTTGGATATATAACACATAAGCTATATAATTTCTACACAGTGTCAATGATTATTCAGTTTCATGTTCTCATTCTGATGATGATTTCTGTGCATTTGAAAAATGCTCCAATTATCTAGAAGAAAGGGAGTCTGAATCAATGTAGGTTGAGGATACATTACACCATTCCATCGATCATGATTTTTGGTCATCTCCAAGGGGAGGTTAGCATTCCAAAGGAAGATCTCCTCACAAGACTTATACTAGAGAAATTTTTTTGAGGAAGGTTATTTCAACCAGGAAAGAGTCACAAAATAAGCATCCCTCTCCACATCAGGGTAGAAAGAATTAAAGCAAAGAATGGAGAAAGAAAACCCTTTTTAGGCATTAAAAAAAGCATTGACATCAACGAGCGACATGTTGGAAGCTATGTTGAACCCTTAGTTAAATTGAGACGAGTGGTGAATCAGTTTAATGCATTCATGTTCTTTTAAAACTTTCTTTTACACTTATTTACACCTTCATTTCATGATCAACTTAATGTATAATGGAAAAAAAATATTAATAAGTGAGCAACAGGTATTAAGAATATTAAATACAAAATATCAACACATAATCATCATGCACATAGACAATAGATATAAGTGTAAACCTACAAGGGAGAAAACCACATCTTATTATTGTTGTGCTGCAAAGGCAAGCTCCAACTCCCTCTCACCACTGATGTTTTGTAGACTCCAACCTACAAGAGGCTAATACCTCAATTCTGCAAGCTACAACTTGCAAAGAAGCTCCAACTCCCATCTATTTTGTACAGGCTACACCCCACATGAGGCTCCTACCTCAGCTAGCTACAACTAGACATCTATCAAGCTACAACTTGAAACAGAGGCACCAAATCCCATGTATTTTCTATAGGCTACAACCCACAGGAGGCTCCTACCTCAACCAACTACAATTGGACATCTATCAAGCTACAACTTGATATGGAAGCACCAACTTCCTCACTCTACAATAAAATCATATGTTGATTTACTTGGATAGCAGCTCTGTTTTTCTCCTTCTTCATTGTTGTGCTTCTAGCCTTTATATTTTCTTTAAATCATATTTGGATCTTCACAGCTTCTCTATCTGCTCCTTCTTCTTCTTCCACTCTCTAAACTCTCTATGCATATAACAATAACATCATTTATAGATATCACTTCATAGTTGTTTTCATTCCATATGGGAATATGAAATGAACAGGTATGACTCTTTTCCTTCCACCTTCTCATTTCCTCACTCAGCACATTCAGGATGTTACAACACTATGTGCTCATTTCAGTATTACATTGGAGTTTGTCTTTTCCTACAGAGAGTTTCCTTTGCATCACAAACAATATAAAAATAAATAAATAAATTACAGCTACAATCAATTATTTACTCAGCCCTTTCACTTTCTTAGCTTTGGTGTGCATTTTTCCTCTTCTGCTTGCCGTCCGTTTGTCTTTTCTGTTTCAGCATTTATATTCCAACTCTATTACATAGCTGCCCTTTTTTCCCGACTCTTCTTCCGCATTCAACCTTTTCATTTGCCTTACCGTCACAACACTGTGCTGCCCGAGCTCCTGGTCCTTTGCTTTGCATTCAGATAATTTATTTGTGACTTGTGGGCTATGGCCCACATAAAACTCCCTTTTAGCACAACGGAGTATTACAAATCCAAGTTTTATCAACATAAATATGATTTGCAATCAAACAACGCCTATATAACATACATACGTTTAGCAATCAACCACGTGTATTAGCATACATACTTTGAGAAATCAAACAACGTGCACATAATATACACGGAACAGGGTTATCGGGTCCCATAGTACCTTAAACCAATCACAATTCACCACAAACACTTTCCCTCAGGTTTCCCACTCTACGAATAGTGATAAACCTTAAACCATGTGATCTGCACTCATGCGCGGTGCTGCCATGTGAACTCCCTTCATCGCATTGCATCGCTTGATCCTTACCGCATCACAACCAAAACAACATACCTTGCGATGTCTTTGAAGTTAAACTCCATTTCTTGCGGGATGCGATGATGTGCAAGGTCGACACATGTCCCTCCATTTCGCATCGCAAAACTTTAAACTTAACTTGCGATCGCCTTACTACTATCTGCTAAGCGTTGCGATGTGCGATATGCGAGCGAGGCCCACATCATCATGCCACGTCACCCTGCCATGTCGCTGCCACGTCATCTTTACACCACTTCCCGTCATCTTTGCATCACTGCCATGTCATATTTTACATCATTTCTACGTCATCTTTACGTCACTACCACGTCATATTTACGTCATCGCCCGCACTTCGCAGTTCACAAATTACAACAATTTAAATTAGTGGTTACCTCTATTTTGTGTAATCTGCGATATTGCTTTGTGCCAACACGTGTCCCTTCTCCACTTCGCATCTCACAAAACTTAAATTTCCCGGCAACGGTCTTAACACAACTCTTAAATGTTGTGATTTTCAAAATCTCTCCAGAAGTGATTTGATCTCCATCGTCCATATCTTTTACAATCTAATCCTGGCCGTTCGTTTGCCTCCCTTGGAATTCTTCAAATAATTCTCTGCCTTAGTCGATTTTTTGTTTTTTTTCACGATCCCACTATGTAACTCCAGTTTCTCCACGTTGTTCCTCTTGTGCTTGTCTTTGTTAATGAATGTCATCCTGGGTTATCACACTCGACATATATTGATTAACTCCATCTCTATCTCTCGGATCTTGCCTCTCTCTCTTGGCTTAATCATCTTTGTGTAAGATCTTTGGTCCTCATTGTGTCTTGCAAATCCGATTTCCTTATGTTGTGGGCTGAAGCAATTTGTTGCCTCTCTTCTTCATCCACTGCCTCTGCTGCATTCATTGCCTCTACTGTCTCTGCTGCTTTGTTGCCTCTGTTGCCTTGGTGCCTTTGGTGCCTTCTTAGTTGCATTCGTTGCCTCTGTTGTCTCTGTTACTTTGCTGCCTCTGCTACCTTACTTCCTTTGGTGCCTTCTTAGTTGCATTCGATGCCTCTGCTACATTCAATACCTCTGTTGTCTTTTTTTCTTTGCTGCCTATGCTACATTGCTGCCTTTGGTGCCTTCTTAGCTGCATTCGCTGCCTCCCTAATTTTGCTACTTCTCTATTGCCTCTTCTTCTTTACTGCCTTAATGATAGTTCAGGAGCTACTCCTTTGTGATCCTTTGCCACCAATGAGAATATTTCCAACAATATCCCCCTTTGGCATTAATGGCAACACATCCACCAATAGTCCAATATTTCCTGCAGGACTTCCTCCCCCTTTCATTATGAGAAGTGTCTTTCTTCCTCTGCTTGCTTTTCAGAAGAGCCTTTCTTCTTCTGCTTACTTTTCCTCCCCCTTTTACATCAATGGAAAAGGGTTGCACATTTTCTAGTGTACATTCTATCTTTGCATTTCCTCTCTCTAAGTTTTGTTTAGGCCTTCTTCTTCTTACTTTATACCTTGATGTTCCAGACTCGTGTACAAGATTTGTTGGGAGAACACTTTGAGAATCATTGAACTTATATGTATATACATAGTAATTTGATACCATCCCAAAGTACAGACTCCTTACACTTGTATAAATTTGAAAGTGATGATAAGGACACTTCATAGAACAAACTTATATAATCAGAGATGTATCATCGGAAAAATACTAAAATAATAAGAATGCTCCATACGATATGTAAAGTATACTTCAAATATACTTCAATCTCTATTATGATCTTCATCTGAGATACATATCTGTTGAAGAATATTGTAGATGGAATATGTCTTCTTCTGCAATACATATTTGCAATACACATCTATTCAAATAAGATGATGCCAATATATCTTTTATAGTTGAGGTTCATGTTTACTACTAGTTGTTGGTGTCATGTGCTATACTACTGACAGGGATATTACATTAATAGTCAAAAGGCCATTGATACTGATGTGAACAATGAATCAAACCAGAACTTACAACTTATTGCAAGATTAGACAATATCTCTCAATCTAAGAGACCAAATGACTTTACTTATGTGTACAGAGTACTTTCAAATAAACCCTTGAGGCTAGATACATTCAATGCATTGGTCATTCTGACTTATCAAATATGAAATTTTATTTTTGACATAAGGGGGTATGTATGTCAATGATCAACCTCTCTTCAATGGTGAAATACCAGCAATTCCTTTCTGGTGAAGTAGGCTTTTGATGAATCAATAACAAACTCTTGAGCTTCAAATGTAATATTAACACACCTAGTCCTTTCCCTTCCTGAAATTTTAGCTGTTCTTATCCCATGGAGCTCTTCTTAGACTACTTTTATGGGGACTATTTATGAACTGCTCCCCTCATGGGATGTTGCTTCTTATTTATTATTGGCTGGATATTTGTGTTGCTTCCTAGAGCAGCTCCCCCTGAGACTATGATGAATTCATTATTTTATTGAAGTAACAGGATCCCCCTTTCTCTTTTACTTCCATACTTTATTGGGGTTCTACATAATGTCTTCTCTTATTTTTCATTCAAAGTTTTGTCTGATTTGATTGGATTCGATCAACTTTCTAGAGTTCTTTAATGTATATGGAAGCTTACATTATTTTTCTTTGTGACCAAGCTTGTGGTATGAATAACATACTATTTTACCTAAGAAAGGTTGAGTTGATGTATGGCATTTTGTTCCCCTTTTTTAACAAAATTTACATTCAACAAATTTATGTCCAAATTCATTGCATGAAAAACAATAGCCATGGAATCAATTAGTGTACCTGGTGAAAGGTTGTCCTCTCCATTTGTTTTCTTGAGGAAGTATTTTTATTTTCTGCATCCTTTTCTGGTTGGATTGGATTTGATTTCTCTTACAGTATGTTGCAATATGTCCAGGTTTGTGGCAGACAAAACAAGTGATACTTCTCATCGGAGGAAATAACCTCCTTTAACAGCTTCTGAATTTATTCAATTCATATTCAAGAGTGTATGGGCCTTTTGCAACTGATTTTTTCTTCCTCTCATTCTCTGTCCTTTCATGTTGTTTCTTGTTTCTGTTAGTTTCTTTAAAAATCATGTTCTTGTTGGCTTCTACTTCTGTAGGAATCTTTCAAGCTACTTCATTATCCTGTACAGCTTTTACAAAAATGATATTCTTGTTATCTTCTACCTTGGACTTACTATTTTCTCCCTCATAGCCTATCCCAGCCTTTATGAGAGGAGATATTTGAGAATTTAGAATTTTGACCAACTGTTCAGAGCTTTCATTCGTGGAGTGTTCATAGATAATTCCCTTTGGGAGTTTTCTAGTTTCTTTCTCAGGCATACTACTTCTTCTTCCAATTTCTCTTGCTCCTAATTTTTATCTTTAATTTGCTTTAGCATAATGTCTTCCACCTTCTTAGCTTCATCAAGTTGTACTTTCAACTGAATGAGGTTTTCCGAATCTGGTTCTTCCTTTATATATTTCATGAGAATGTATTTTTTTTTCTACACTTGATTCTAAGTTTGTCTATTTCCTCTAGGGCACTCCTTAGCTCCCCCTCAAGATATACCTCTCCTACTTCCTCATCTTCTAGAAAGAATCCTTCAGGCTCTTCCTTGGCCATCAACAAAAATTCAGAGGTTCCTTCTTCATTTGAGGATTCATCTGAGCTTTCAGATGCACTTCTATCTTACTGAGCATAAAATGATTTTCTATTGAATCTCTTCCCTTTCGGCCAGTTAGTTATGTTGGTCTTCTCTTTCTCTTGTGGTCGGTTCTCTATTTTCTTATGAGGGAATTTAGATGCATAGTGCCCCACTCTTCCATAGTTAAAGAATTTAAAGGGAAGTTTGTACGTTTATACTTTCCTGAGCCTCTATCCAATCTTCTGACAAATTTGGATTCTTCTTCATCAAAGCAGGAGCAAGTATCTTCCATTTCTTCTTTTCACGTATCTGCCTTAAAGCCTGCCTCCCTCACATTTGACTTCCCCTTTGGAAGTCTCATGTCATAGGCCATCAAGTTTCCAAGCAATTGGTTCATGGTCAATGTTTCCCAGTTTGATGTTTCTTCTATGGTGGAAACCTTAGGGTTAAATTTGGATGGTAAAGATCTAAATATATTTTTTACAATTACACATTCTTTAATGGTTTCTCCTAGAGCTTTCATGTTATTCAATATTTCCGAAACCTTTAAGAATAAACTAGTTATATCTTCCTCTTCATTCATTTTTACATTTTCAAATTGAGCTCTATAGGCTTGCAGTTTTGCCATCTTCACCTTTTTATCTCCCTCATGAATATTCTCTAGTGTATCCCAGATAACTTTCACAGTCTCATTGTGCATTACTTTGATAAATTATGTTTCACACAGACCGCTCAAGAGAGCATTCATGGATTTTGCATTAGTTATGAAATTTTTCTTGGCTTCTTTCTCTGTGTTAGTATCCTTTGGAGTATATCCTTCTTCCACAGCAGCCCAAAATTCTATTCCTAGAGACATTATGTATGTGCTCATTCTTATTTTCCATAAGGCATAGTTGTGCTAGTAAAAAAAGGGGATTTTTTCGTTGAGCATCCTTCTAGGCTAGCCATTTTGGGGACCTAGGATCTCATTCCGGTTGTTAAAATGATATAGAAGGAACCTGCTCTAATACCAATTGTTGAACCTTTAGTTAAACTGAGAGGGGGGGTGAATCTGTTTAACGCATTCATGGTCTTTTAAAACTTTCTTTTACACTTATTTACGCCTTCATTTCATGATCAACTTAATGTATAACAGAACAACAATATTAATAAGTGAGCAACAGGTATTAATAATATTAAATACAGAATATCAACACATAATCATCATGCACATAGACAACAGATATAAGTGGAAACCCATAAGGGAGAAAACCACATCTTATTATTGTTGTGATGCAAAGGCAAGCTCGAAATCCATCACACCACTAATTTTATGTACGCTCCAAACTACAAGAGGCTACTACCTCAATTCTGCAACCTACAACTTGCAAGGAAGCTCCAACTCCCATCTATTTTGTGCGGGCTACAACCCACAGGAGGCTCCTACCTCATCCAGCTACAACTGGACATCTATCAATCTACAAATTTAAACAGAAGCACCAACTCCCATGTATTTTCCGTAGGCTAAAACCCACAGAAGGATCCTACCTCAACCAGCTACAAATGGACATCTATCAAGCTACAACTGGATATGGAAGCACCAACTTCCTCACTCTACAATAAAATAATATGCTGATTTACCTGGATATCAGCTCTGTTTTTCTCCTTCTTCACTATTATCCTTCCAACCTTCATATCTGCTTTAAATCATCTCTGGATCTTCACATCTTCTCTATCTTCTCCTTCTTCTTCTTTCACTCTCTAACCTCTCTATACATATCACAATAACAACATTTATAGGGATCACTTCATAGTTATTTGCATTCCATATGGGAATATGAAATGAACAGGTATGACTCTTTGCCTTCCACCTTCTCATTTCCTCGCTCAGCACATTCAAGATGTTACAACACTATGTATGCATTTCAGTACTACATTGGATTTTTTCTCTGCCTAGGGAGACTTTCCTTTGCATCACAAACAATATAAAAATACGTAATACATTTACAGTTACAATAAATTATTTACTCAACCCTTTCAGTTTCTTAACTTTGATGTGTGTTTTTCCTCTTCTTCTTGTTGTCCGTTTGTCTTTTCTATTTCAAAATTTATATTCCAACTGTGCTGCATAGGTTCCATTTTTGCCCGACTCTTCTTCCTCGTTCAGCCTTTTCGTTTGCCTTACCGTCGCAACACTTTTCTACCCAAGCTCCTGGTCCTTTAATTTGCATTCATATCACTTCTTGTGACTTGTGGGGTATGGCCCACATAAAACACCATTTTAACAGAGCAGAGTATTACAAATCCGAGTTTTATCAACATATATACGATTTGCGATCAAAAAACACTTATATAGCATACATACATTTAGAAATCAACCGCATGCATTAACATACGTAATTTGAGCAATCAAACGGCGCTCACATAATATACATGGAACAGGGCTATCGAGTCCCATAGTACCTTGAACCAATCACAATTCATCGCAAACACTTTCCCGCAGGTTTCCCACACTACCAATAGCGATAAACCTTAAACCATGCGATCTGCGATCTGTGCTCGTGCACGGTGCTACCACTTGGAATTCGTTCATCACATCGCATCACTTGATCCTTACCACATCGCAACCAAAACAACATACCTTGCGATGTCTTTGAAGTTAAACCCTATTTATTGCGAGATGCGATGTTGCACAAGGTTGACACGTGTCCCTCCATTTCGCATCGCAAAACTTTAAACTTAACTTGTGGTCGCCTTACTGCTATCTCCTAAGCGTTGTGATGTGAGGTATGCGGGCGAGGTCCACGTCATCATGCCATGTCACCCTGCCATGTCATCATAAATTTTTACGATCTATGGGGTCATGGCCACGTCATCTGCAACGTCAGCTTGCCACATCATCACCACGTCACTTCCATGTCATATTTACTACACCGCCACATCATCTTTACGTCACTTACATGTCATCTTTACGTCACTACCCATCATCTTTGCATCACTGCCACATTATCTTTACGTCATTGCCTGCAGTTCGCAATTCAAAAATTACAACAATTTAACTTAGTGGTTACCTCTATTTCGTGCGATCTGCGATATTGCGCCATGCCAACACGTGTCCCTTCTCCACTTCACATCGCACAGAACTTAACTTTCCCTGCGATGACCTTAACACTTAACTCTTAAATGCTATGATTTGTGAAATAGCTCTAGAAGTGATTCGATCTCCACCGTCCATCTCTTTTGCGATCTAATCCTGACCATCTATTCGCCTCCCCTGGAATTTTTCAAAGAATTCTCTACCTTAGTCGATTTTTCATTTGTTTACACTGTCCCGCTATGTAACTCTGATTTCTCCACATTGTTCCTCATGTGCTTGTATTTGTTAATGAATGTGATCTCGAGTTATCAAACTTGACATATATTGATTAAAGCCCTCTATGTCTCTCGCCTCTCGCCTCTCTCTCTTAGCTTAACCATCTTTGTGTAAGATCTCTGGTCCTCATTATGTCTTGCAAATCTTATTGCCTTCTGTTGTGCATTGAAGAAATTCACTGCCTCTCTGTTTCATCTTCTGCCTCTACTGCATTCGCTACCTCTGTTGTCTTTGCTGCTTTGCTGCCTCTGCTGCCTTGCTGCCTTTGGTGCCTTCTTAGCTGCATTCCCTGCCTTTGTTGTCTCTGCTGCTTTGCTGCCTCTGCTACCTTGCTGCCTTTGGTGCCTTCTTAGCTACATTCGCTTCCTCTGTTGTCTCTGCTGCTTTGCTACCTCTACTACCTTGCTGCCTTTAGTTCCTTCTTAGCTGCATTCGTTGCCTCTCTAATTTTGTTTCTTCTCTGCTGTCTTTGCTTCTCTGTTGCCTCTGCTTCTTTTCTGCCTTAATGATAGTTCAGGTGTTTCTCCTTTGTGCTCCTTTGCCATCAATGACAATATTTCCAACAATATACATCCAGAGCTACACCCCAAGAAGGAAAAAGAGTATATGAAAACATCTATGAAGGAACCAACCAGTGAATTAGTTAAACAAGGAAGCCTGCTACATAAATAAATATCATTAGCCTGGTTAGGTAAGAGATGGGTAGTCTTTTTAAGTAGTTAAGAATGGCCACCATTGTAAATCACATGTTTCTTTTTAAATCTTGTAAAAGTGATGACTGTATAACATCACTTGCATATGCAACATAGTGATATTTTTGGCCTTAGTTGGATAGCATGGGGTATGGTTTCTGATATAAACGTGATCATGAGTGTTCTATAAATCCTTGGCAAGTATGGTTTTGTTTGTGGACATACAAATTAGACATGTATTGGTAGACACATATTAGCATATCGATACAAGTGTCAGTTTCATCATTCCAAGTTCTGAAGTACAAAGGTGAAAGAAATGGAAGGTGGCGTAATAAAGAAATTTGTTATGCAGATTGAAATTACAAGTACTTTTTAAACTTTTGGAGGACCAAAATTACTTTAGTGGGGAGGAATGATCTAGGTGGGTCCCTAAAGGACCATAAATATAAGTCTTTTAAGATCATTGAAACTATGACCAGATCGAAGAGCTTTTTGTCCTCATTCCAATGGTCCAGACAATGCCTCAATCTGAATTCGTATGAGGGAGTTATGGATAGCCAAATTTTTGGTCAAACTAGGCCAAAAGGGATAGGCATAGCAACTAAGCAGTTAAATTTAGAGCCTCTCCAAGTTTGGCAGTTTGGCTAAATTTTGCGGACAATGGCTAAATTTGGCATATCAGATAAAGTTAGTAATAATGTTAAAGTTGGAGGCACCACTAATTTTAGCAACATTTATGCGTTCGAGGAATTGAAGGGCTAATGGCATGGGGCTACGTGGCCCAATTTACTGGTGCCACATGGCATTGAACGAGGGGTAAATTAGACCCATATCAACCAAATTTGGAAGTGGTTTTGAACGAAATTAACGAGCTTAAACATTGGCGAGTATACCTTAAAACAATGGTTATGATTTGTTAACGATGGGTTGCTTTAACACATAAGCTAAACATATAATATGTACATGACATTTATGAAATGATTAGTGGGTAATTACAATTTTTCTTTCTATTTCTAAGATTTCGGTGATGGTCGATACAATTGAAGAAGTTGGTACAATGGTCATAGGTGGTCTCACAACCCAACTGAGAAAGGCAATGAGGACAGAACGATGGTTATTTGTAAATATCCAACATGTTACCACGAAAGAATAAATGGTTGATAAACATTCATGGAGTTGTTTAAATATAACCAATTATTACTATTTCACCAAACATTTAAAGATTATAAAAACGTAATGTTTTAGATTCCAAAACAAAGGTGTAGATGGGATTTTAACCCATGCCTAGTAGGGAACGTATGATTAACAGAACCTAAATCGATGTGCCAATGATCAAGCTTTGTAATCACTACTCACACCATATCTTAATTCTTTCTCCATTTTAAATTCACGTAGAGGGGGTCGTATCGTCGCTTTTAGTACTCAGAGTTGGTAGTAAATAATAGGCTATCCAAATGAAGAAAAGATATGGGAATAAGAATGATTTATGGTATATTTACCATGAGACAGAGGAACAAATGATTAGAGTTTGCAGTAGACCTACAAAAAGATGGGGAACATAAACCTTGGAACTTTGAGTAGTGAAATTATAGGCATGGTTCCAATATAGTCTGGCATGCAGTAATCTCTTTGAGAACTCCAACATCTTTATAAGCATAATTGCATGTGTATAATGTAATAGCTTATACCAAAAATTAACTAGAACTCTGCTAAGATTCAAAGTGGTAGTCCATTTTTTCATCTACCAGAGAATTCAGAAGCAATGTATCAATCCTTCATCATTATTTGTTGTGCACTGCTGGAAAGCACGCTTTGGGTTATAGTAATGTTTATAGTCAAAACTAAGAGAGACGAGATAGACCACGCATTGATTGCTGTGATTGAGGCTAAATTAATCTCACTCCAGACTGTAGGTGCAATGATGCACACCATACTGGGTTACTTTGATGTTGATTAATGTAACGACCTCCGACCACAGAATATAGTCCACATTAGTCGAATCCTATATAAAACAAATGCTCTTTATGCTCTCCATTATATTATTCTTTGTGTGTTTGCATATATGGTTTTTACACGTTCTTTTTTTTTTTTTTTATAAATTAGAATAAATCATACATATATATTTTAGATAATTATGGTAAGCTTCAAATAATCTATCATTATGTTGAAATATTTTAATGAAAATGAAAGGATAAATGTCTAGTGGGTAATTGAAGAGAGACATCTGATTTAAAGATAAAGGTAATACTCTTCAAGCATATGATCCTTTTCCATGTAGGAATCAAAATCTTACAAAATAACTCTTATATTTTGAGGGAGTGGGAAATAAAACTGGGAGTAATCAATCATCTAAATGGAACTAATGGTAGATGTTGGGGAACGAGAGAATTCATATCAAAGGTTGAACATGTTTACGCTATACATTATTTAAATATCTTTAGAAATTACCAATATGTGACTTGAACATAAAGAAATGCACTCCAACACAACTATTGATGATATTTTGTATTATAAGATAAATATGACATCAAGAAAAATTTCTTCAATATTCAAGAGGTATTTGAAAACAAGATGAGATATTTCATACCCATTCTACTTTAAGTTTCAATTTATGTTGATGAAAGCATGATCAAAACTATGGAACACCATCCGATTTTTTATATTACATATTTGACAAGAGAAGAGGTCATTGTAAAGAAGTTTATATGTTTCTTCAGAGTAAAATATTAAAATTAGTGCCATCATGCTGAAACTCTTTTAGTAGAGATGGATCTATATTTCAAGAAAGTTTGTTGGTTTTGGCTCGTATGGTGTATTTTCCAGGTGTATTCTGAAGGTTTATCTTTCTGTTTGTTTAGATATTTCATTTATTAGATATCCATTGCATATCTAATAAAGAAGAATTAGCTACAAATGCGTCAATTTCACTTTCTAGAGTTGTATTATATTAGCATCAAACAAAGCTACTGCTATTTACCACAAAAAGACACAGAAATGAAAGTGCTAATAATCAGTTCAAATCACTAAGATAAAAGTTTCCTCCCATAACTATAAAATTGATACTGAGGTAAATGCTATGAAAAGACTATTAAACCTTGTCAGTTTTTGTTAAAATATTAATACAGGGGAGAAAAAATATATAAGCCTAATAACAAGTTTGAGTAATTTTTCATTCATTTATCAGAAGATTTCATTAATTAAAACAATTTGAATTATAAGTTTCAATATGATCATGTTGATTTTACACGTATGTATTGAACCATTATAGATTCTTCCATCAAATATTTCCATAAAAAGATTTTTAGCAGTCGCTTTAAAGCTGGTAATACATCTCTTTATAATTAGATAAATTGTAAGAACTTGAATTTGTGGATAAACACTAGTATAAAAGATTATATCCATTGAGGTTTGAAATTTTTCCAAATACAAAAACTGTTGAAAATAGATGATTGTATTCTTTGTAAATGTTTGGTATGAAGGCATTTCAACTGGTAGATAGTGGAGGTCTACTTATTAATCCTCACAATCTCAAACTTCTAACATTGTTATCATAAAGAACATATATCCAAACTAAATATGATTTGTTGTTTAGTAAAAACTTTATGTTGGGGAATCACCTATTACATACTGATAGATGTTTGGTGAATGGAGAATTTGACATTGTACTATTTCTAAGTTACAAAAAAAAAAAAATAAAAATTGGAGCATAGGATCTATTTTGGAGATGGAAATATCACTTCAGTGAAAGATTTTCACATTTAATGCAATTGTAGAGAAATGGTTGTTATTCCAACAAGCACAGACTATGTGAAAGAGGTTTCTAAAAACAATAAATTAAAAGAAACATTATCAAGATTTACTACACCATAGACATGAATGCTCCTCTTAAAAACTTTCATGTTTCAATGAGGATTTTATGTTTATTTATTATGTATGAAAACAAAAAAAAAGAAACAAAAAGACACCAGAATTGGAAAAATAGATTGAAATTTCTCAAATGATGTAGGTCCAAATATTTGTTAATATCATCTAAGAAAACAGAAAGAAACATTTTCTCAAGAGCAAATAAAATTTGAGAATTTTGTTTCTTATTTTCAATTTTATTAAAATTTAGAGTATTTGATAAATCCACAATGCATTTTTTCTGTATGCAAGATTATGAGTATATTCTTCACATTTATTGCATATTTTTGTATGATTTAATAATCTTACAATTTGCCATTTATAAGAATTTTTTTAATCTTTATGGGCTTAAAGGTTAGATGAAATAGTATTTTCTTCTACATCAAATTAAACATTGATCAATTTGATCACTATCAAACATTGACGTTTCAATTTATTTTCACACAATTATCTTATAAACTACTTCATCACAATGTTTTGTAAGAATGAAAATGAAACATAAGTCAAAATAAAGTTTTAAACTTGAGAGATACTAATAAAAAGTAATTTTTACGTTTTGTAATGACATTTCACAACACCATACATCAAACTCACCATGGGAGGAGGACAAATTGCACATGTAATAATCATGACTTTAGCCTAGTAATTTATTTAGCATTCAACAAATATGGGAGCCAAGAAATATTTCTACTAGATCCATGTCGATCGATTAAGATCATTGTGTAGAGATAAATTGTAGTCCTTATTTTCTCATAAACATGTCATTTTCATTTGAATCTGAGAATGTGTTTCTTTGTTATCAATGGGTTTTTCTCTCTGAGTAAAACTATCACTATTCATCTCTACCTACCTTCATTTCCCTTTGATATTAGATAGACGTAATACATTTTAATAAATTGTATTTTAAATTAATTTAATATTTTACTATATTAAATTTTAAAAATACAAATTATCATGAATACTTTAGATTTATATCTATGTGCACTATAGGTCTGTGTTATTTTTCATTTTTTGTTTTCTTTTATAGAATAAATTGGGGTAGGTTTTAAGTGTAATTTTTTGGGAGTTTCCTAATGGATTTCACCTAATCCAATAATAGAAAGAATTTGAGAGTAAAATTCAAGATTTCTATTCTTTTAAATTGTTTAACCGTAGATATGGATTCAACACCTCAAGAAACCTCAGAATTTCTGATTGCAGCATTCACCCGCTTTCATCTTGATTTAATGATCCCTATTAGATTATAAACAAAGAACTGTAAAATTTCCAAATGTCACACTAAATACTACTCTGATAATTTTGATGACATTACCTCAATCATGCACAGATACAAATTCCAAAAAAAAGTTTGTTTCATGTAATGAATTTAAAATTGATAATGGTTTTAATAAATGTTTTTTGTTATTTTTTGTTAAGATGATTTCATACCTTAATTATAAAATTCATAATTAATATGATTTAACTCTATAAATGGTTAAAACAGGCTGATAATTATTATTTTAATATCAAAATAAAGCAGGCAAAATGTATCCAAAGACATTTGAAGTGGGTGTGTGTTTATTTTGAGGTGAAAATCATGAGTTGAAGAGGTTTTGTGATGTGATTTGTACATGGCACCGCGACGTAGCTCAAGCCTTGGTAGGAGCAAGGGCATCGGGCTGGAACCACACCCTAATCCCAACACCAATATTAAGAGGGCAGCACAAAGCCTGGGAAAGTGGTCACTGAGAATTGTGAGGATCCCCCAATTATGAACATCACCACGTCAGAAGAGGAAAATAATCCTTCTTGCACCACCAAATGTCAATCGTGTGTCACCAGCAAAATACAACTAGAAGCCTATGTGAAATTTTTCATAAAGATGAGGTGGTCATGGAAAGCAATGGCTCAAATCTAATATTTCCAAGGCTTATTTCCAAGCATAGCTTGAGTGCAGGTAGTCAAAAAGAATGCATTTTTGGACAAGTTATTACTGGAGGTTTCATAGTTTATCTCAGCAACACACTGCCACTACAGTGATGGTTCCATAACCCAACTATGCTGCAATTTCATGATTGGAGGTGTGTTTTATGTTCATTTTGTAGTATTTGGTATATATCTTTCCCTCTTTGTTGTTGTGTGTTTGTTAGCTTATGCATTTTTGACATTTATTTTGGACTATGTCACAAAATGGTCACAGACGTGACGGTGAGACTTTGCATATTTTAGCATATTTATTTTTATTTTAAAATTGGTTAGAATGTTCCATCAAAAAAAAAAAAAAAAAACAAAATAGAAATAGTAAATAAGTATATATGAATATAATGAGTAAAACATGATATCAAGCCATGGTATTGAAAAAAATTACAAGTTAACAAGAACATTAAACATAACATTGATATGTTTAACCCTATATACTAATAATCATAACAAAAAGGCATTTATTTTATTATCTCTCTCTCTATATATATAATGGCTTAGTCTTAGTATTAAAAACCAAAGAACATCACCATCGTTGAGAAGAGGAACAACTTTCTACTACCGCCACAAGGTCAATCAAGTATCTATGAAAAACACAACGGCAAAAAACCTATGATAAATTTCTGCTGGTAATATACAGGTCAAGAAGAATTGCTGTCAATCCAATATTCTATAAACACCGGAGCAGTGGTGGTGGTTTGGTGCAGAAAAGGTGATTTTCGACAAGTTGGAGCAATTAGAGGTTTAATGGCCTATCTCAAGTAAATGTTATCAACAGATATGTGATAACCAATAACCAACTTCATCAACTTTGATGATTGAGTGTGTTTGGTAAGTGCGACTGCAGTATTTTGCAGTAGTACTTTCCCTTATGCTTGCTAAGGTCAGTTAGCTATGTATTTTTTGGTAATTTATTTTGACTAACACATCGGTCAACAAATGTGATTGTGGTGAGACTTCCAAACATTTGGGCAGAGTTAATAGTCTGGAAATATTTATTTTACAACTAATAAAATGTTCCACTTCAAAAAAAAAAAGATAAAGAAGTGTCAAATAAGTGAGAAAGGAGTGGTGTATTGAATATGTGGTATTAATGTCACAAAAATAGTTATGGTAATAGAAAAAAAAATAAAAAATAAAATAAATCAAAGGATTAGAAGCTCTTAAAACATTTAAAGATTAATATGTTAACTCACAATAATATTTAATAAAAATAATAAAGTACAGATAATATAAGTGTCTTATTATTTTTATTACCTCTTATATAAAAAAGTTTTATATATATATGTATATAATTCTAAATTAATTTGATGTTAAAAACTAATATAAAATTTTAAACATAATAAGATTTTACTTCACAGAAAACGGTTATAGGGCTTGAATTGAACAAATATTTCAGTGATTTTAAAGTGATACATGGACAAATGTATTATAATATGTACAAATGGTCATGGTATTATAACAAAGACTATTTGATAGTTAATAGTACCCAAGTAGAAATGGAGTTAAATATCCATGGTTAAGAATCTTTTTAAAATAATTATAAATATTTTGATTTTTTGAAATGAAAGGCATACTTTGGTATGTAGCATTATGTTTGGTAAATATCATGCTTTAAAATTGTCATTCTGATAGATATGACAAAGAGATATTAATGTCCACTGTGCTATTTGTCTTATCTACCTAAAGAAAAGAGTTATTTGTTTATTTAAGATTTATCTATGCCTGAAAAGCTTCGAGAGAAGCTCACTCACTATAATTTTGACATCTTAAAAGGTTGCTAGGAAGGTTAGTATTAACAAAGATTATGAAATTAAGCCTTAATGTGTAGCTTGTACTCTTGCACTCAGAGGAAAGTGATCCTATTTGGGCCTTTCACAGATGGTGATCCTTTTCTCATCTGTGTGTTTTAGGAACTGGTCCAATCTAATTGCTTTACTATGGAGCTCATGAGAGTCTGCTCTAATCTCAAGCATAATTTCTTTGAGCTAGTTAAAATAGGTAGAGAGATACTTTTGATCTTCTTGTGGGAAGGATGACCTCCTTATAATATCTTAATTTTCTTTATCATAGATCTTTCTCACAAACACATATTTTCAAATTCAGTAGGGAAGTAATAAATTTTTTAATTTATTAATGTTTGCACGCAAATATCTCACAATCTCCCAATGGTTAATTATATTCCCAGACTTTATGTAACCTCACAGCCTCAGTGGTTTTGGCCGGAATTTAAAGCTATCTAGGAAGTCTTTCATGGTCTCCTATGCTATTGAGCTTGTGGTTACAAACAGGCCTAGCCATAGCTAGTTCTATAGTGTTAATCAAATTTTCATAAGGTAGAGAATAGATAGTATTTCTTTAATTATGGTTATAAGTTAAAAAAAAAAAAAAAAAAAAATCAGCTTTCTTGATTTGTCGTAATATCTGTGATTCTCTCAGATATGCCTAACCCCAAGTCCTCAACGTTACATAGCTAGGAGGACTAACGCCAAAGAGGAAACTTTCAATCCACATTTACTTAGGTTTTTCATTTACAAATTATTTTCAAGACCAAAATAAGTTTTTCTAATCTCCATTTATCCTTTCTTTTTCTAATGCTATAGTTCTATTGATCTTGTGATAATATCATCTTCGTAAAATTAACAGTTATTACTCCTCCGTTGCTATCATGGCATAAAAATTAGCATAAGTGTTCTCTTGATTTGATATAATCATAATCTTTTTTGTCATGTTATGCCACATACCTTTTGTAGATAGTAATCCTTGTTTAAGTTTTTATCAAGATTTGATAAGTACCTTTGGCAAGAAGAACAATATCGTCAATATAGAGAAGGAATGATATCATCATAACATGATGAAAATGATTTGTTTTTAGATTTTTTTATTTTCATTATAAAGTTTTATATATAATAATTCGGCCATAAACCACACAAAAATAAGACTATCAACTAATTAAAGAAATCATTTCAGATTAAAAAATATATTTTTTTTTAATTTTCAAAACATTAAGCATCAATATTAATTTTCCAAAATATTAAAATAATTTTATAGAACTGCATAAAAATTCAAACCTAATTAAAATCAAAACTTTTTACCAAAATAAAACAATATGAAAAATGATGAAAAAACAAATTATCAAAAACACTTTTAATATAATTTATAGTAAGATTCAGTTAAATCATAAAACAAACAAATATTTGTTATAAAAGAAGAAACAGGAAAAAACTGCTATCCATATTGTATATTTCATAATGTCGTAATTCTACAAAATGAAAATATGAGCTGAAAATTAATCAACGCTTCTGAATTGCAGATGATTGGCAGCCAGGACTTTCAAGCTGTAAAGAATAGTTTTAAATGTGCATGCAGGCTATTTGCTTAAAGAGTGCACATTTAGTTTTAGACAATCAAAGGCTTGTTATGTTAATTTCATCTTGATTTTGTAATAAATTTTCAAAGAATAGATGATATAATGATGATGATGGCTACTTCTATTAAGATCAATGGTTTATCGATCTTAAGAGAGGAGAATCAAGTCATCTTCCAAAAACAAAACTATTAAGGTCAAATAGAATGGGAGCAAGTGGCTCACAAGATTGCTATAGGTTGGCTATGACAGGGTCAAGAAGATTGGAAGTGCATAGTAGGAACTGAGGCTAATGGAGTAAGATTCATGTGCCTGTAAGTTTATCTGATCATTAGAATCAGCAATATGACAGATCATTTAAGGTCTGGGAAAAGTAAGAGCACCACCCATTCCACCAGAAGCTCATGGTCTAGTTCTATACCCGAAAGGATGCTGATTTTTTTTCTATTGTTGGGACACAGAGAGACAGTTGATCATTCTATAGTATTCAATATTTTAGCCTCAACCTCCCGATCCTCCTCACCAAGAGTCCTAAACTTAGGTATAGATGAAATTATCTTATTTTCCATAATGAGTCTTCCTTAATCTTCAATGGTTATGCTACCTCCAGACTTGAGGCTATTGTTTGGCACTAGAGTGCAATTCTAGGACCTTTGTTCCCATGTCAAGCTTCTGTATACATTAGATAGATTCAAACATGAATATACTTCTCAATGGGATATAAACTTATTTGATCAAAAGAATAAGATAGTAAATATTTTCCACTCAAAGTTAAAGAATAATAATATGTATTGATTTAATCATTTTAGACTTTAACGGTTTTATTTAAAATATATTTTAAAAAATAATCATAGTTAATATAAACATAATCTAATTTTACATTCAATTTAAAAGAAAGAATAATGTAAGATATTAATACTTTTAGATTTAAATTGATCTATTGTGTGTTTTAAAAAATTAAAAAAAAAAGTTTTATAGTAACATATAATATCACATATTAGTCTACTTAGGCACGATTTTAATAACAAAACCTAAAGAAGTTATTTTCAAGGTTTGGCTAACATTATTTTCTATGCTTAACAAACATATCGATTTACACTTTGCTGCAAATAAACAAGATACTCTACCTACACGATAAATGGTAAAATTATAAACATATTTTTAAATTTCAAAACAAGACAAAATATATATTTGTTTGCCTTTATGTAAATAATGCGTACATTGAAATTTTACATGTTTTAATGATATCGCTATATCGCTTCCACGCTACTTCTCACAGAATTTGACATCATTTCACATCTATTTGCTACTTTAATATTCGACGCCAAACATCACCCCATTCAGATGCTTTTGCTTCATGTTGAATCTCCTGAATTTTGATCACTCAATTATTCCTGCTACTTGTTCACCAGCATTTTTCGCCACGCCTCTTGTTTATTATATCTGGAAGAACTGACGAGAGATGGCAGCCAGAGGATTTATCAATGCCTTAATGAGCTCTATTGTCTTTGGATGGTTTGACGCTGCTGAGATGCATCACCGCATTGTCTACTATCCGAGACCAAGGATTTGTCCTGTTTCATTTGATGCATTTGCCATTGGGAGTAAATCGTTCTGCTTGAGGATGTCCAGAGCCACTTTATATCTCACAACTCAATAGATGGTTTATTCACTACCAAAAGATTTATCAAACTACGGTGGTTTATCCTTACAAGATATTCAAGAAAATCATTTGCTGATTTTCACGGTTTTCCAATCAAGCATATACAGGTCATCATGCCTCCTCGATTCGTAGTAACATTATGACTTCCACAAATCCGCTATCATGTGATGTCGAGGAACCAATCAATGATAGCGAATCAGCAATCCCTCCAACTACAGGTTGTTGCTGAAAAAGAAACTATGGTAGAGATCCAACGTGCTAAAGTTTGCATTGAATTGTCATTAAGAAAAAACAAAGTTTTTCGTGCTTTGAGTTATACGGATCCGCCTGTTGAATTCAACCATTATGTTAAAAATAATACATAAAAGAGGCGGGCACAGGTTATCACGACTGCTCATCGAACCTCGCCCATCGGGCAGGGTAATCAGCACCTCGGCCATCCCGGCTACGAATACGGGGTGGGATCTCAATGACTCAGAGCTGATACTCAAAGCCTAGACAGAACATGGGCCAGATGGCAGCACGTTGAGCGCTTTCCGTGAATTGGCTGCGACTCTTCCACAAATTAATAAAAACCGCACATGTGGTCGGGCTCACTCTTCCCACCCAACCTGCCTCTGAAACTGTGGGTGAGCCAATTGTGTCCTCGCCAACTAGAAGAAGAATTAAAAAAATACAACACACACAACACAGTAGTATTATATGTATTCTCCGTCAATCGTAGAAATAGTGGCTACACTACTTATAAGTAGCATGGACATATAATTGTCAAGACATCACACAAACGAGATGTCGACCAGAAATAAAGAGTCACATATTAAACAAATCACTAATTGCTAGCCAAAGTGAAAGAGAGTATCATGGAGGAGGCAAGTCAGACGCAGAGGCCCATGGAGGATATGGAATGTTTTTTGGTATGAATGGCCAAGGGGATAATGACACAGAGCCCTGGAGTCTGCATCTTAATTTCAGCCTAAAAAACAATGTATGATAGGGGTTGTTTATATATCGTTTATAAAAGGGTGGAAATATTAATTTTTAGTTCAGAGATTATACTTTACTAAAAAAGTTCCCTTTATGCTTTCCAGGATTAATGCTACCATGAGAGCTGTCATCGTTTGTCACATGATCAAAATTTGACACTCATTTCACGATATATTTTCCACGCATGTTTCACGCCACAAACATCACTCATTCGATCGCGCTTTGCTTTCATGCCAGACCTGACGCTTCAAGAAAGGGGTGGGGTCTATGACAGAGCAAACGCCAAGAAAATGATCAACAACTAAGCTTCTCACAGATTTCCTGGTCAAATAATAGACCTGTCACCAAGCCCGGGCGAGAATTGCCAAAGAGAAACTAAGGAAATCAAAGGCACACACAAGAAGAGTACTCGGAGGATCAAAATAATTGTGTAGGCATTTTTTGAAGGAAAATCAGAGTCAAGAGCCGTCACCACACCACTGAATTGAGAGATAAGCTCCATGGTTGTAACCAACATGGGATTTTTTCATCCACAAAGAAACAATGCCCACCCACAGTAATCACACATTCCGGTTCAATATTTATCACATAAGTGGAATTCAAGATGGGAGCAGCACGCCTTGTCTGGGTGTGGTTCCCAGCCTGGGAAGGGCTTAAGAAAACGTCATCGGGCGTGAGTGAATTGGATGAACTTCACTGCCTCCTTCTGCTGTATCGCCCTTTCATCTCTCACATATGCATTAACCATTCATTTTTCCTGTACTCTCAGAATAAGTATTTGGGACTCTTAAATGAAATCCCTCGCAGACCCACAGAATTTGTTTCTCCCCGTTTCTTCTTTCATGTCATCGATCACTGTGGTATCTCAATCTCTCCCCACCCCACAATCCTCCTCACATGAAAGATAGAACGTTATCACTGGTTACAATCAACTCCCACAAAAATCTAAGATATGGTTGAAGTGGACAACATGGAAGAGCCTGTGGTGATTGAGAAAAAATGTGAACAAATATGTTTCGTGTTTTAATTTTCTCCTTTTCTACCTTCTTTCTGCATTTCTTTAAATATGCTGTGACGCGTGAGGGTCCGCTTTGTTTTTAAATTCAACTAACTTGCTTCTGTGTTGGATCCTTCCATTTTCACAAATCTCTGCTTTTTCCTCATTCTACAGTTTCTTTAGCCTTCATTTGATAGCACTCTTGCTTGCCTGTTCTGATGATCTTGTTAGACTCGCCTCCGTTGCTCTACATTCAAATCCGAACATTAGATCCAATCGAAGCCCATGGGTCTTGTGCCCATATGGAAGTAGAGGCCTATTAAATCAGAATCTCAAACTCTCTTTCCAACTTTAGCAGACATGACTGATCATTTGGGTCATCCATGCACCCACACCTGCATCAAAGCTGGACTACTTTCACGCCCGCCACCCTCGAGATGCAAGGCCCTGGGAGGTTGTGGCTACTTTTCTCTTATCAAACCCGTATGTACATCAGAATAGATCTCACTTCCTGTGGGCGATCAAACTATTCGTTCGCTGACCATCATTATTTTAATTTCAGAATATTCAATCTATGCCATGGAGGTGAACCGGAAAATCCAAGTTATTTTTATTTCTCAGCATTTGTTTTAACATAACAGAGAATTTATAATATCGGCGTAGGTTGTTTGAACTTAATATGGTAGCAAGGTTCTTCATGGCCTGTAATATTCTATGAATTGCATATCATGAAAATACTAAAAGAACATTCTCCTTGTTCTTTTTGAATACAATCGCATTGGTGGCTACAGAACTTTAAAAATCTTTGCTTCTTCAAGACTTGTGCAATCATTTCATAATCTAGCTTCACCTGGTAATACTTGGTGAAGGAGCAGGCGTTATGCTTATTTAATTTATAGGTTACACGCCAGATTGAATGTTCTAATATATTGAGATCACACAATGTAAGTAAATTAGGTCTGTTGTAATTTCAAATTATCAATATAACAATGTCTATCAATGTTTAACTATAATTCAGCCAAATATGTTAGCAGAAGACTACCTTCTTCTTCATAATTGGTTCTTGTTTAGCTTTAATATTCCTTTATTTGGATTTCTTCTACACAAGTCTACCATCGATTCTGTACTATTAAATTATGGAGCTGTCGGTTTTGTAAGATTCATGAATATGCATTTTATTTTGAGGCGCTTGTTAAATCCATTCGATACGCTTCCATTTTGATCTATTGAATGCCATAGAAAAGTAAAACTAAATAACTAAACTTTATAATTTGAATTTTAAATATTTATATTTATCTTTTCTAATAAAAATTATTGATTTCTTAATTTTAAATTTATTAATTGTTAATATTGTAATTTTACTTTTCTATTTCATTTTATTTATTTGTTTGTTTATTATTTATTTATTTATTCTTATTTTATTTTATTTCATTATTTATTTTATTTTATTCTTGTTTTATAAATTAAGAATTTAATTTTTATTTTATTCTATTTTATTCTATTTTTTATTTATTTTTATATATTTTATTTGTATCTTAATATATCTTTATTTTATTTTATTCCTATTATTTATTTATTTATTTAATTTTTTACTCTTATTTTTTCTTATTTATTATTATTTTATTTTTATCATAGTTAATAAATTATTAAAAATAAAAAAAAAAAATCAATATAATTTAACTAAATATTTATTAATTATTTTTACTATTTATAAAATTTATTCTAATAATAAAAATAATTGAATATCCCTTTAATAATGCTGTTTCATTTCTTTTTATGTTTTTTTAACATACAAAACTTCCCCTAGCAAATTGTATTAAAAGGCAATATCCTCTCATTGTTCTTGATGTTCGAACTTCGACCATAACCCTGCTAATAATGCACGCCTCAAGTCGCATTCCACATAAGTTTAGATCGACATGATAGTAATCAGTTGATCACCTCAGGCCAACACAGCTCTCCTCCTGCCTCCTAGAGGAGCTGAGACCAATCAACATCCGCCTCCGCTTTGCCTCTTATCTACATTAGTTGTTTCATCGTCTTCTTTGCACCTCCCAATTGGCAAAGTTAGAATTTTTCTTCGTAACTTATAAAGTGCAGCTTACGGCAGAAAAACTGCACCATTGTTTTCATCTACTCCCTGGCCACCACAGTGTCGATGGGGATATTAAATTCATTTTACGAGACGAACAACGGGTATTAAGTCACAACTAAACAACAAATATATATATTAGGTTATATTTTTTGAATTTATCTCAAATTTGATGTGCTAGTAAAATATACTAAATAACCGAATATCACACACAATCTTCTTACTCATGCATGCACATATTTTCATTCAACCAAAAAATCTCAATTTTAAAAAACAACCAATGGTTCATGGCAAGAATACAACCCATTCCTAATCAGGTAAAAGATAAAACAAACCAATTTTGTATCTAACCAGTAATTAATCGATATTAAGTGGTAATTAATGGTTTAGTTAAACCCTAAAATTATATGCAGATGTTTTTTAAGTTACAAGTAGATCACTTTTTCATTCATTTTAAAAAGAATGATTATATTTTTTTTCGAGGTTTTGAATGTTATTTAATAAAACCAGATTGTGGATGCATACATAAAGAATCAGAGGATCTAAAATATAAAAATTTAATCTAGTAAGGTCTACCTTTTAAAGTCAATTTGGTTACTTTTGACAAAGTACCTGCATAAAATAATACAGTAGCCTACTACTAGATAGTTTACCAACTAGGACATAAACATAGATAAACATAAAACAATAAGACATCAAGGATTGAAACTACCAACTCTCTGAGGAATCGAGCAGGCGCCGCCTTTAGAAATAGACCCATATCTTCAATGCCTCTTCAAGAGCTCATATTTGCTCAATTAGTGTTTCGTTTACGATCTCAAATTAAGTAATCAAAAACTTTCTCCCCTGATTTTCTCAGATTCTTAGTCTACTTCACAGAGCAACCTGCAAGAGGTGTGTATGCATGATAAAGATTTTGCCACTGCAGCGTTAACAACATTATAGCGTAGTTTGTTGATAGAGCTACTATGCTTTAGCACCCGCTCGGCACTATCATTTCTTCCTTCTAGATTTATTTCCTCATCCTTGACTTTATCTAGTGAGAGCTTCCCTCCACAGCAATAACTTTCTCACTCACGGTATTTCCATGTACATGAGGGCGTTTTCTCCACTGGGTCACCAGGCTTTACACCTATTCCTCCTCTTCTCTACTGAGACTTTTTTTCCAGGACATCTGTTCACTCCCTGCTTTTCACGCTCGCCATATGGGACAGAACTGCCAATGCAGAGGGATAAAGATAAACTGGGACCAGCACTAACTCCATGCCTCGCTATAGCTCTTTGGAGGCCAAGAAACACTTATAATTAATGAAATGCTTATATAAACAATTTGAGAGTATACCTCCTGATCACTGTACTCTGAATAGACTACTTCCTTACTTCAGGCATCCGTAGGCTCTAAAGTGAAGTTATGGACAATCTGATTTATGAGTGCTATCCCATCAGATCCAAATCCTTCCTCTCTACTACTTTCTATATCTAATGATTGATTCTCTTCCTGCTAAGTTCTACACATATTGAGAACAAATTCTTTCTTTGGAACTCAAATAACAATTTTATTTTTAAATTTTGATTTAGTCGATCACGACTTGGTTATCCAAACTTTCTATCTTCCAACAGATGAAACTGTTATCTATTACATCTTACCTACATATAATCCAAGAAAATGAATTCAACTATATTAATATCACTCTCCCTCTCTATCTCTACAACTATAACCATAAATGGAATGCCATTTTCAGTACACTGCTATTTATCTACTAATCTTTGTAACTGATCAAAGGTCAGGAGTGAGACAAAGAGAAACACACCTCAAATTTAATGCTGTCGCAGATGAAGAAGTGCAGGTCTAACTTCTTCCTCGTCTGTCAAGATTTTTCAACTCCGCCCACTGCTGCATAAGAACTAGAACTCTCACGCTCATCCCGCTTATTTATTTCTATATGCCTGTAGCGAGCACCATTATAATTGCTGCTGACTCTTATTGTGCTACTAATAACGCCTTATTTTAACTACTCTCTTCGCATTCACATTTAACTAGGACTTCCACCTCACTGGCTTGATAGGCATGATATTACCTTAAATTGCATCAATCTTCATATTTATGCTTATTTTTAAACTTAAATTATATTACTAATATCTTATTATTGTTATTATTTAGACACATTTATATAAACACTATCACTTTTTTTTTTTAATCTAGAAAAGCATGTGGTTATATATAGTTTAAACTATAATAAATATTTCAATGTTCAATTGAACTCAAATAATCTTCCATGAAAAATATTGATTTCTTTTATTAACCAAAATGTATTTTTGATATAACATTACAATCTGCAGTCCTGAAAATTTAGACTACATTAAAACAACTTAAATCATGCTTTAAAAATTCATCAAATTAGTTAAAATCCATTGTCAGAAAATGTATTTAGTAAAGCACTTGAATTTGAACTTTTCCATATTTAATAATAAGAATTTCAATTATTCTTATCTAATAACTGAGAATTTAAAATATAGGTATTAATATTATCAAATATAAACTATTTAGTAATATCAATTAGTTCATTAATTATAATATATTTTCCACTAAAAAAAAATAAACTATTCAACTTATTAAAGCTAACCCCTTTGACTCTATTTTTTTGAATCATATATATTAAATATAGGCAATAAATTGCACAACGGATCTCAAATACACTAAAAAATCTCAAAAGATTTCCAAATGCGCTAAAACTCAAATATTGTAAATTTAATGTAATTTTCCGAGAGGCTTCAACGCCCAGCTGAGTTCATCTGCTGCACTGATGTCATTATTTTAAATAAAACATTAGAAAAAAAGGCTAAATAGGTAATAATCTTCCTTTGAGCAGCGAAACCCTTATTAATGATGTTAGCATGGATATGGACTATTCAAACTATAAACAAGATGATTTGCATATGCCCACTTCTAACTTATCCAAATAATTGAAGCTAGATCAACAACTAATTGTTTCTTATTTATTGTATTTCAGTGATCATTATTATTTATTTTTAACAAATAATCATTGTGCTAGCTATTATTTTTTTATGATCATTATAATTTTATATATTTTCAACTTATAATATGGCAGGAATCTAATATAAATACTGTAAAATTAAAAGATATATTTATATTAAATAAAGAATTATAGACATAAAAAAAGGTATATATTTTTAAAGATAAAATTTTATTTAATCCACTTAAATTTCAAAACTATCATCGTCGTAAAGTCAAATTATAGAGATATGCATTATTTTCATTGTCTTTTTTAATTTAATTAAATTTTAACTAAGTTTATAAAATGACAAATGCTTTATAATTATTTTAATATTTTGAAAAAAATAATAGACTAAGACATATAAAATTCCAAAACACTATTAATGTTTTATTTTAACAAAGGAAGATCCTTATTTGGCACCCCTTTCAGGCTCAGAATCCACTTAATAGCATCATAATATTTCAACTACTTTTATAAAGAGACGAAAGAGACAGAACAGATAGAATGGAGGGATTATTTTTTAAATGAACACATGCCCAAGGTGCATTATACATGTAAAACTGAGCATTTATTATTATCTTTGATTCAAAGAAAAAAAAAAAAAAAATCTTTCATTTGAATTTCTGTATTTGGGGACCCACCAAGTACAAAACAGAAAGAAAGAAGGGAACTGACTAACAGGCAGGCATTTCGAGATTGTCAAAGGTAGGGAAAACATGGTTAATAATACAATATATATTTAAAATAATAACAATCTCTTCAAAGAAGAGAAAATATATTAATAATATATATATATTTAAAAATAATAAATAAATAATAAATAAACAAAACAATAAATATTTTTTTTTTTTTTTTTTTTTTTTTTTTTTTTTTTTTTTTTTTTTTTTTTTTTTTTTTTTTTATAGGCATACTTAATGAGATTAAATAGTCATTTCACTTGAAAATTTCTTGAATGTAATTTTAACAAAGATTAGATTTTAATGTATAAAATACATTTTAAATATATGTATAAATTTAACACTCAGAAAATTTAGAAAATAGAATTTTACGATTTAAATAACTTAAAATTAATTATTTTTACAATCCTAAACCAAGTTTAATTCTACAGAAAGAATAAAACAACTTAAATCAAGTTTAGCAAACCAGAATGATGCTCTGAAAAAAAAACACTCTATTTTCCTATCAGCAGAGAGAGAATTAATAGTACAAGTCTAAGATTTTTTAAATATACTAATATATAATTTAAGTGTATGAGAGATAGAAACATACATATATATATAATAAATAACAAAACTAATAGAAAAGATAAAAAAAATAATTTTTTTAATTTATATATATATTCTTATATTAATTTTTATATTTTATTGGAATATTAAGTTTTTTATTATAATTAATTATACTATATGGCCTTCAGATATATATAGTATAAAATAGAATAATTTAAATGTATTGTAGTAAATAAAAACTTAACATATCAAAATTATAAAGATAAAGACAAAGTAGAAATGAAAATATTATTAAAAATAGTAAATGCATATAATTAATAAAAGGCCCAACATCCTCCCAAAGCCAACTTATTGGTTTCTCCTCGTTTCTCCAAGTTTGAAGATATTAGAGACACACAAGTGCAAACAACTTTGATTTTTTAAATTATTTTAGTTTTTAGGATTTATCAGATTTTTATTTTCTTATTATGTCTGAATTTAATTTGATAAAGAAATTAGAATAATATTAATCTTTTGGGTTTGTAATATTAATCTCGGTTTTAATCCATTTGGATTTTATGAATAACTTAGTTTATTGATCCCTTGAAATATAGTATCAATCCATTTGATTTATATTATTGATCCTTTGTAAAAAAACGTAATAAAGCTATGTTTCTCTCTCTCTTTCCTTTTCTTTTCTTATAATCCTGTTTAAAGAATATTAATCACAGTTTTATAATGTTAATATCCTTTGGGCTTATAATATTAACAATTCAATGGGTAATATTTAATCCTTCAAGATGTCAAATATTAATGCCTCGATTTAATATCCCTTGCTATGTTTTACATATTATTATTTGTATTGTTATTAACCCTATTATTATTATACACATACATTAAACAATAATAATATTTATAAGTTTATTATTATTATTATTAACCAATTTTCTTATAGATTTGGTATGTGTTCTTAATATTAACCCCCTGAATTTTAATCTTTAACATTTATAATATTAATACTAATTTTGAGCTTTAATTATTAGAAGTTTTTAATATAGATCTATTAAGTTGTTTATTCATATACACAAATAAGATCTATTTCATGAGGTTGAACTCACATGTCTTTGCGAATATCGTATTGTTCATAAGAGAAAATTGTCTCATTCTACTAATACATAGGTATTTTAGATTTAGGGTGCCCCTCTGTACTGTTCATGCACGCAGAACAACTGCCCATGGGTATTGATCTTATCCTGATGTTGATGCTGCACAAGCTAGCTTCACCATGTTACTCTCCACATGAGATAAAAATTGCTTATAGTTCTGAATTTTGAAAGAAGAACCATATGATTATTTTCCTGAGGTGAGTAGAACTATACACCCTGCCCATACAACAGTTTATAAAGGTAGGTATATCCACATCAAAATTTTCGTGGTGGGATACAATCTGTTTGTGTTTGAGTCACGTAGAGAAACTGCATTATTAAATCTTTTATAAAGATATAACCACATGTAGGTATGGTCTCTGCTTAACATATATTTGTATGAGAACATTATCATTTATCTCGTGACTCCACAACACTTGTAGTTACGCCTATCTCGCAACTACCTGCAGAAGAACCGATACAACAAACATTACATCCAATGGGAAACTATGTTATAACATCACATGGGCTGGTGCATTCTTTTCAATTTTTTCTATTTAGATTATGAGTATTTCTCATATTTTCAAGTCCCCTCTCAGTGCAAGTGGAGACCAAGTATAATGATTCAGAGAGACAAAGAGTGGCATTGAGTCATTAGAAAGATGAAGAGAAGAAATAGAACCATTTTAAGCTAGGGAATGCTTAATGTTTGATATAATAACCACAAATATTAGAAAATAAAATAACTCACTGGAGACTAAGCTCAAAGGAATGAAATCACAACATATAAATAAGAAATGAGCAAATAAAGAATAATTTAAAAGAGAGATTAAAATTCTAAAAAAATAGCTTATAATAATCTACCAATAATACAAATATAAATACAATATTAACCAAAAGAAGAAATTAATAAACCAATTAGACACTCATGAGGCCAAAAGAGTTTGCATCTTGTTGGCTGCCGTAAATTGTCACTCCTAGTGGAGAGCCTAGAGCGGCTACAGACCAAGGTCACATCTAATATCACAGTGGAGTGCATATCATAAAATCAAAAATAATCCAAACTTCCTCTGCTATCTTGTAGAACAGCAAATGGATTTTAATGGGACCGTAATCTGCAACCCGGCTACAGTGGAAAGTTATGTTGGCAGACAAGATGCAAAGCTCCAACACAAAAGACGTACAATAAGAGACAATTTACCGAAAGAGGTAATGGTTCAAGTACACAGTTACAAACAAAGATAGAAGGTAAAGGCAGTAGAAGAGAGAAGATATTAGTTATCTTTCGTCCGATACCGTATATATGCGAACTGCACACACCCAGAATCCATACATGATAATGGCGTTGTGCATCTTCCAAAGTTGAATTAATATAGTATAAACAGGATGAAATGGAATGGAGGGAATAAGAGATATCATGCCCGAGCTGTAAAGGACGAAAGCGCGCTGACTTATCCAAGTATAAGGCTCAACTCAGATAAACCTTTTCTACCTAAAATCATGAGAGCCAACGTGATAAGCCTGCAAGATAAAATATACAAGGAAGAAGGATGAAATGAATGTTGTACAAACACAGAGAGGGAAGATTACACACCAGAGATCAAAGACCAAAATCCCCAGCCAGCATAAACTCCTCCCACTGAGACCCTATGTGCCTGAAATTTCATACAAAAAGATTTACAAAATGTATACAAAATGCCTTTCACCTATAAATTTCTTCCGATATAACTGGAACCATTGCTAATGTCTTCTTTCTGGGTTTTATGAGAAACCAAACTTTCAATAACAGAGGTAGATGAAAACATTAAATTTTGTCTAATAACAAATAAGCAAGGCCCACTTCATATTGGCTTGAGTAACCATGACAATTCAGAGGTTCTCTATGATCTCGCCTTGGAAATAAATGCATCGAGTAGAAAATAACGAGGAATGCTGAGCAGAAAGAATCTCATGGAACCTTCACCCTTTCCACAAGAAAAAGCTCCATTGAAATAAACCCTTGAGGGCATTGTTTCTCAGGAAAAGATCTTTCTAGTGATTCATAGGCCTCATCCGGCACTTTGCCTCCAAAAGGCTATGTAAAGCCCTAAAATCCTTAAATGCGTTTAATCCTCCTGGTTTTCTGCTCCATATTTTCTTGTCTGCGCCATTAATTCTTCATCTGCCTGTCCTAATGCTGATTGACCCTGAGGGTTAAATAGATTTAACCTCAATTTTATGATGTCATGTCAAGATATTTTCCCATCCCATTCATGACCGTATTTGATAATTGATCTTCAGACACTATTTTTATCAGGTGGTTTGGAGAAGCTGGACATTATTGCTAAGAACCCAGAAAACCCCACAAACTTGTTAAAGAAAATGGCAAAGGCTGCAAGATTGTAGAGGGGCAGACTGATGGAAATGACTACAAACTGTAGGCTAAGTGGTGAAACTATATTAGGGTGGAAGGTGGAATACGCCACACAATGACAAGGATAATCCAGGATATCTGAAGTTCAAATATTGTAATATATAATGAATGAATGAAGGAATAGGTAAGAGAAACGTGAATACACACGTGAATTTCAGAGCGGAGGTGGACCGAAACAAACAAGAAACGAACGATCTAGTGCCACCCTATCTAAAGAGAAGATCAGCTTATTGAAACGCCTGGATAATTGATGCTGGGCTAGGGGTATGTTTCCTTTATGTTAATTTCATGGGCTTCAGAATGACTGTCAGAGATGAAACAAATTTACTGTTATATTGATTTCTGCCAAAGTGCTTACAACCTGGAAATGGATAACTACTAATGGATGCTTTTTGATGTAGACAGAGAGAGACACATCAGCCGATAACGCAAAATGCTACTATGAGGACAATACCGCCTAGTTAATGGCAGTGAATCAGTTAGTTTTAGGGCAGGCACGACTGTGACCAGCAAAGTAGGCTGCAGACTCATGGATTTATTAATATTCAGATGGTCAGAGCCACACCTATAGCCTTCATGAAAGCGCTACTCGCACTCTGGTCTTTACAGACTTGAGTCGCGTGGTAACAAAATAAAGGGGGTTGAGATCAAGGGGCTAGGCCCTATATATTTTGGTGTGATTGTGCCTTGGTTCAATTTAATAATGAAGAATGCATATAATCGTGTATGTAGGATAAAGGCCCCAGCTACTAATAGGCTTCAAATTACATTCAAATGTCAATATCAACAGCCAAAAATTAAAATAATATAGTCACATCGTTCATCTGTAATTTCGACGCTCATCTCGATGTCGAGAATCACAGCATCGCCCCATCGTGATTCTGTGCAGATTTCACCTTTCAGAAAACCTGTGATTCATTATAACATCGTGATCATTCTGCATGGAAGAATAAAACAAAATGAATATACACATATGCAATCTGCACCACCACACCCATCCTAATTGGTAGTAGGGTTTTAGGGAATGGCTGTCAGCTTTGTATCCAGCAGTCACTTTGTAAATTCTCCAGATAACGGTGGAAACAGTTGCCTCGCTCACACTTTAAATGGTCAACCGTGGGGTAACCAAGCATGTTTTATCCGCCTCCTGAGATCCTGGTAATCTGGCACGAGATCGCCACCAGCTCACTTACGTCGATCAAATGTTTTTTTATTTCTTTCCTATGACTCATAACTTCCTGCCTTCACTTGTCCTGCTTCTGACCTGTGTCAATTGATTAGATTCTTCCAATACATCCGCCCTGATTTCCTTAGACAGAAATCATACACTGTGCAAAGCCAGCCTACATAAAGAAAAGACCACGTCATTCATATTTGCACTCCAGATACAGAATTTTATTGCTCTTCTTGATTAGTGATTTGTTCACGAGAGAGCAAACTTCACAGAGAATCCTATGTCTTTTTCCTATTTCATTTATAGTTTTCAGGCCCCCACCAGAGTTTATATATCTCCGCCAAACTATTTCTGTGAGAGTAGGTTAACAGATTTGAGGTGGATATTATAATGCTGGATGAATACAATTTTCTGTAATTTAAGCCTCAAAAGACAAATGTTTTAGCTTCTAGCAAGTAGCTAAACCTGACATGGATGTTTTCCATGGAAATTTATGAGACAGTAATCAGAGTAGCCCTCAGGTGACGCCCACCCATTTACAGGCAATAATCTGGTAACATATCCATTTATGTTGTCCTCCACTGAGGTGGGTGAATCTCACCTATGTAATCTATCCCCCATTGTTGAAATGTGCCTGACTCATATGAATCCAGAACTATGGGAGTCGCCAATTTCTATCTCTCAATTTCTCGACACTTATCACACATGTTTCCACCTAAGTAAAAACATCTCAAATACCAATAAAGAGAAACTGTACTTCAGGATTTGGCAGCTGGTAAGTTCTCCACAATGGCCTGCAATAAATTCCCCTCATGGGAATTTGTAATTATTATACTCTCTACTTTTCCTCTCAGCATAGAGTAAAATCTAGTAACCTCCAAGATAATGCCACAGAGTAATCATACATTTTTGTGATTTCCATGTATTAAAGCCCTGGTATTTTCTTTATCACAACTGGAGACAATGCATGCCAAAGATATCTAATTATTTCCTTGTACCATGGATCCATGAGATATTTAATGTGTACTCTCAGTAGCCATCTCAGACCCCATGCTCTTTTTCTCATCATTTGCTGCCATAGACAGATTAGCAGCCCATAGCCTGATAATTTGACTACTAGTTCTGTATGCTTCCATGTCCTTTACTCAGCTTAGTTGACAGATGTCCAAATCACACCTGCCAGATTTTTCAATCCATTCTCTTTTTCACCGCCTTGAATGAGAATCACCTGTTTGCCTCAGCGTAGGCAAAAATGCAGTTGATGGAGACCAGAAATAGTATGGTTAACGCTGAGGGATTTACCAGGCAGCTAGGCCTACTTCTCCAATGATATTATATTTCAGCTCTATCATGCAGATACCCACCAAAAAGTGCAGAGGTTTGCTCAAGATCTTCTATTTTTTCCGTAATAACGTCTCCAGTTATCATGTGATGATGCAAAGGAGTGATCAGTCAGCCAGATAACTGGGTCCAGCTTTAAGACAGAGCCTTCACAAATGCTTAATATCCTGTGGAATGCACTCTAGATTCTTATGATCATTTTACTTCTGCTTTGTTCTTTCTTTTCACATATTTAAGCATATATGCCTTAACTGAGAATGAGGTTAGGAACAAACCTTCTAAAATTTGATTCTGCCCAAATACCTATACTTCTTTTATTCGTAAAGAGAATACCATATTTATGACGTCTCACTCTGGGATTTTTATCTCAAATATGTTTGGTGCATAAAATATTCCCACATTTTAAACTGCAGTGAGTATTCTCTTTCACTCCTAAATGGCCTTCATATAGTCTATCCATCCTTTATAAATTCAGTTTTTGTTTTAGTGATTATTACTATTTTTCCATTATGTGCTTTCTTGCATGCTCCTAGGGAATAGGGAAATTTTCAATTGGATATAATTGAGGCCTCTATTTAGAAAAGAGTATCATCTACTGTAATTTCTTCCTTTACCTTTTATGACATCTCAAAATTCAAAACTCAGATTTTCCTCATTTTTGTTAATCTTCTAATGAAATCATAGCTTCTCCAAAATAGTATTTATGCTATCATGGCAGATTCTGACTTTGTTACCCAACATATACTATCCTATTTTATTAAAGGTAATATTGTTTCTCCAATATTTTCATGCATGAGATTTCACCAAATATTTTAACTCTCGCTGGAAAACAAAGCCAATGATATCCCTTATTGTTAATGTTGTAACTTCCTCAAGTCTTAGCGCCTCTCACACTCTACTATGAATGTTTTACCAAATAGTAAACTAAGGGTGGTGAAGACATGGCATCCATTAAAAGAGAGAATGCCAAAGAGCCTCATCATTCAAAATATAAAACATATTTTCTTCAGAGGTGAGGACTTGAAATGCATGTATAATTGCAAAATATAAAAATGATCATTAATGATTTAGCAAGCCTAAAAATCAATAGAATCTTGATTTTCTGTGAATGTGTCATTTTAGAATAGGCTTTGAATCTTTTAGAGGTCTAATCAAATTTTCCTTTAAAAATAACATGAAACTAAATATCGTAATTTTATTTCCCAAAAGTACATTTGGATATTTTTATAAAAAATGATTCTTCAATAATTATATAACTTTTCCATGTTTAGTATTTAAGATTTATTATAATATGTATGACGAAAAACAAGACACATTTAATATAACGTCAATTGATACTTTAAGTTGATCACGTGGATTTCAACATGATAAACTGTAATAATTCAAACCAATTGTCGCCCAAATAGTCATGCTATACACAAACAATTTTGTGACGCTAAAATCAAACAATTACACCTAATCTTTTTTCTAAGTTCGGTTATCATGATGAGATGTGACTAATTTTATCAATCGCTTCTAATTTTTCTGGTCTGATTCTTCATCCGCTATGAGTGAATGTGTAAATAAAGATCCGCTTGAACAATTTTCACATGGTCTCAATAAAACTGTCCCTGCCTTTACTGTGGGTATTCATGAAAGTGATGATGGATAAGGTATGATGCATATCAGAACGTCCAATCTGCATTAGATTTAATTGTTCATCAAATCTAAGGTTTCACTAAATTATTAATTAGCACTGCCTAAGATCTTACCTCCATCCCATGAAGGATTTATGGCTCAATATGATCCAGTCGGCTTCGTATTAATATTCATATATTAATTAAGATAAGCGCCCTTCAATTTAAAATACTTATTTGATAAAATGGCATTTTGCTATGGTTTTCAGACAGCCACAGTAGTTGCACATAAGCTCACCTGGACATGATAAGAGAAGGGCCACTGACCAGCTTCAGACAGAATTCTGCCGACATGTTCATTTCTCCTACCCGTCCCTTGCCTTGTTCCTCTGCTTTGAATTCATCTCCGCTTCCCTCGTGGCTCCACCATGAAGTAGGGAGCACCGCCATGCCCAGATGCGCCAAAGGAGGCTACTGCAGGGAGCACTAGAGGTCAATCTCTGTCTCCAGCCTCAAATCCATTTCACTTTCGCCACTATGATTTTTTCATGTGTGCAGGTCGCAGATCCAAATACTGTGGAGTGCGGTGGTCTGCCAGGATTCGCACCATATACTCCCCCGTCTCGCTTTCCCACCGCTGGTCACTTTCTTCCTGGTCGACGCGCACTTGGTTGCACGCCTTGACTCACTCTCTCAACCGTTTCTCGCCACCAGCTCAAAATACTTATGACAGAGGCCCAAACTGGAGGAATAATGCAACCTTGGCCCCAACAAGTTCTAAAGTTTAAGCAGGCATTCTGCCTTTAGGAGGTGGGGAGCCATTGCAGTGAGCCAGTGGAGGTGGTAGTGCATCAGATGATCCCTGATCTCCAAGATGAGCAATTTTCAGAGCCGAGAGGAGAAGCCAAGAGCACCTGTTGCCTTTAACCCAGCTGCACTGGTCAGGCTAGATTATTTCACTGGCTGACCTTTGTAATATTTTTAACTCAATAAACGGCTCAAGACTCAAGCCTCTGAGAGGGCACTCATAATTTGGATTTTTTATTGAATAAATTTTCCACATGAGTCCTGGAAACATTTGAGACTCAGCAGAATTTTATTCCACCATAATAGATTAATTTTATTTAGAAAATGTTGCCCTCATTTATTTTAAACTGCCTTTTTTGAACATGCATTATGTTTGTATGGCTCACATATTGTACTCCTTTCTTCTATATTCATATGAACCTTTATGAATGGGGATGTTGTAGCAAAGTTAATAACAAACAACCTGAGTTCTGAACTTTATACCCTATAACAGATGTTACTGGACTTGAACTGTTTACCTGATTCACAAGCTGTCTTCAGTTTCTATATGGTTATCTCACTCACATGATTACCAGTTTTTCCTTCTGTCAAGGATTTCAAAGATGCTGACTGTATTTGTCAATGGATATCATCATTCCATGTTTGGCTATTTACATTTATTTCATTTTCTACATGCCTCAATATTTAGATGCTTTCTGATTGGCTCATATCCTTCATAAATTCATATTGTTTTATATCATAAACTCCAGTATGGGTGTTTTTCTATCATCATCTATGTATCTTCACGCCTGGATGATATTTAATCAATCTTTTAGATGCAGGCCAACACTCATGGAATGTTTACTACATATAATATATTCAAACAAATGCTTTTCTGTAAAAAATGATTAATGTTTATCACTCATTCTTTGTACCCACATGTTTATCATGTTGGTTAGTTTATTGATATGGTCCATGGTCTTTTTATATTTGACATATCATACCTCACATGATTAGAGCTTTTCATTCAAGGATTTTATGACTTAATTTATTGAACAAATGAGACACTATCTATCTCCTGTTTACCATTCTACATACTACTATTTCACTTTACATGCCTCTGCACATTTGAATGCTTTCTCAGATGTCATTAATCTCCGTGTGGACCGTTATCAATAGAGTATCAAGTCCTCATATGTGATATGTATTTTCTATCACCACCATAAATTTCACTTTTCTGATGATATATAGATCTCAACTTTCTAAGGAAAATGTAATGACTTCATGGACTCATTACTTCATAATATATTAAAACAACAAGCTTCTTGTGAAAATGATTAATGTTTATCATCTCCATTTTCAAACAAAGATATGGCCTGGTGTTGTGGTTGTTGATATGAACCATGGTATTTTTATATTTTGATATGATCACACCTCTACATTGTTTTTCTGTTTAAGATTTTGTACTTTAATTTGTACTTGGGTCACTTTGACGTCATCAGATTCATGTTTACTAGCCCATACTTGTTTCACTTTATAGATGCCCTGGGTATTTGATAAGTTTTCTGATTAATAGATAACTTCATGTGGTCTGCTGATTGGTTATATGTGATCAAGTCCCAGATGGACATGGGGTATTTTTCTATCATCACTAGGACTTCCTAGAATTTCTTTCTTCAAGATGGATAGATTGGGTTCCAATTTTCATAGCACAATACCTCATGACCTGCTTTTACTTCAGATATAATATATTCAAAACATGTTTTTTCTCTTGTGAAAAAAAAATGATTTAATATCACTTTCTCTAAACTAGCTTTATTGCCTCAGGTCACTGCCATCATACAGTAATTCATGGTCTACATTGACATATCACACCTCATGATTAGGCATTTTTTTCAAGGATTTGGGTACTTCTAATTTTGTATTTGGAACAATGATACCGATTTCATCTCTTTTGCTTATTGTCTCTACACACTTATTTACTTTATATAGATGTTTCAGTATTTGATGTTTTTCATTTTTGATATTCCTATGGGACCTGTTATTTGTGTTTGGATATCATGTCCTCTGGCCATATGGCAGGTGGGGGTTTATCATTTTCCTGGGTGGACTCCACTGAGTGATATTGGGTTCCAATTCATATGGAAAATAAATAACTTCATATGACCAGTTTTACTTCATATATTGATATTCAGCAACTTTTTTCCTCTTTTCCATTTTTTTTAATTAAACTCACCGTCGTCATACCCAACGCCTTGTAAGGCCACACGTATGGTTGTTTATTAGAAATCAGCTCTGTAGAAGGAGATGAGGTGCAAATGCCTAATTGAGCGATGTAAAACAGTTCTTTAATTACATTTTGCTGGACGTACAATCATATAGTTGTTTAAAGATAAACACCTCCAATATTAATCATGATTTCACCTAATTGTGATAGTTTACAATCATTTTAAGAGTATCTCAAAATCGCTTCCACCACATTCATTTAATTGCAAGCTGCTTTCAGATAAATGGTTAAAGAGTTTATCGTCAGTATTGTTTTAAGACCACATTTTTATTTAACAGATAGCTTAGCAAACGCCAAGAGCTAATGCCTAAAACACTGGAGCACATTTCACAGTTATAAGATAGTTTATGTGTTAGCCTAAGCAGACAGACAACGCCCAGAGCACGTTTGTTTGGAAGACTGCAGGTTTTATAATGCCATTACCTCTTTTGATTGGCAGCTGACTCAGACTTGATGGTAAAACCACATGTTTCCCACCTCTGATCATCAGTTACCTCATGACGACTGATAAAATTAAGAGCTATTTGATTAGTTTCGTCAAATTCGTGTCAAATTTTCAGTGACTTTTATTTATAGTGCCTCCACTTATTTGGGCCTCACATCCTAATGTTCTAGAGCTTTTATTTCAAATTATTTAGGGTAATAGGTTCTTTCACAAATGCTGTTGAGAATGTGAATATTCTCAGAGGGTTTTGCATGAAAGCACAATGAGCATGTGAAGGCTTCAGAGCCTAAAGAGTCTAATCTGATGATGTGGTTTTCAAATCAGTTTCGGCTTTAATCAGCCTTCAATGAATTTGTTACTATTTTTCAACCTCCTCTGCCTTCAGTGAAAAAGAGCACAGAGAAATGACTATATGTGTGATAGTAGAGCCATGAGTATTGTAATCTATGTCCCATAACTGCTTCCATTTGCTATAACTCTGCAGACAGGACGCACAAAATAAAAGTTCATAAAAAGAAAATTTATTTTGTGTCTTGGAAAGCCATTATTTCTACCTACTTTATTATAATCTAAAGCAAAACTGAATACAAGCCTTCAGTTTGATGGGGATCAATGGGCCAAAAATCTAAAGCTCCACCGCTCAAAAAAGGTTTCATTAAAAGCAAAGAGAATGATATTTCATCTGTGATTGATCAAAGATTGCACCCATCCTCCAGGCATGACATGCCTGATATATTTTGAATATTTTTAAACAATAATCTAATAGCCATATGAGTGTATTTTACGCTGTTGTCTTTACAGGGAAAGATGGGAAGCTGAAAGCCACATGATGCAAATCATGGGGCTCACAATGTCACTTTAAGTATATTTCATCTTCTCAAATGCATCCATGAGTATACATCATCATCTCTCACAGAAGAAGTGTATCCTGCTGATCCAAGAAAATCAAAGTGCTTCACTGGCATAATCCAACTCCCTTTTCTTTGTTGAAATAAGTTCCTCTGTATTTTTTCCTGGCCACCTCATAATTTTCAACATCGCATGTGTCTTTTTTTTTTATAATACTTACCCGTTGTTAAATAATGCAGTATGTTCATCTGGAACCACGCCCACAAAGGAGTGATCATTTGTCTAGGAACTTGTGGGACAAAAATTACACTAGATTTTCCTCTTCCTAGCTGGTATTTAATGGCACATCAAAATCCCGCAAAATTAATGTTTGCCCAGAGTCACTTCCACCCATTATGTTAACATACAAATATATAAATAAAGTGATCATCAGGATAAAAAAATTGCATCCATTATATAATGTTTAACTTCCCACAAAAGCAAACCAGCCTAAGAATCTATTTGTGAATCTGATAATTTAGTTCATAATAGGAAGTAAGATTTTCATCACATAGCACAAGATTTTGAACCCCTTATTTCCTGAGACAACGCTTTCTTGCTCTTCATCCTACCATCTATAGAGATATGAAAAGTAGGGTATCTAATGAACGGCATACTTCTGAGCACCAGACTCATTTCAAAATCTCAGCAAAGAACTCACATTTATTTCACAACATGAATCTTTCATTCCCCATTAAGGCATAACACTGTGGAAAACTTATGAACCTAAGATTGCAAATTCTGAAAGATATCCATGGAAGTTGGTGTACCTGTTTGAGTGCAAGGTGCAGGTAAGAAGAACATCCACTCTCAATTGCCCACTCGTATTCCCAACCACAAAGAGTGAAAATCCAGGATTATATTTCACAAATTCCACTGACAGATACTCTGCCACTAAACACAAACTGCAGCAATGCATCGTCCTAAAATTTCTAAATTTGGATTTTGTCAAATTGCCTGTCTCACATGGATGAAATAACCACAGAGACGCCAGTCCTCATTATCATACTTCAAAAATCTTTAAGAATACTTCCCTGAGCTGTAGTTGGGTATATACAAACCCAAAGGTAACATTTCAGAAGAATTGCAGATGCTACTCCATGCAAAGGCACTTTTTCCTTTTTCCTCCCTTTGTTCTAGTGAAATTTTGACCTAATATAAAATGCTGTAAGCCACACATGCAAGAATAATTCACTTTCCACCAATAAGTTAATACAAATTGTACTTGATTGGTTGTTGATTAGAAAACCACAAGGTGGAACTATTTCAAAGACCTTTACTAAAGTCATAGTTTCTCTGCCTTTGAGAGGCTCAAGGGGCTCATGAGATGAATAATGATAGTACCGATGCCTCAAACGGTTTAATCTATTCTGGACGGTATTACCCAGGTTGGAAACATGCCTTGGCGCCCATCGGGACATGGAGCCGGTGACGGTGATCTCATATTAAAAAAAAAAGGTTTCCCAGAAGGAGAGGCACAGATATCAATGAAGAACACACACACACATAGAGTTTACTTCTTAATAGATAATGTTAAACGAAGCTCATATGAAATATGAATTTCAGCAATGAACATTAAGATACCTAAAGGAGAACATTGAGAAAGACATCCAATAGTTAATGCTAAACAAGAAGCTCAGAGCACAGCACCAATTTCAGTAGTCAAATATTAATATACTACAAAAGTAATAAATAACAGACATAGACACGTCAAACCAGAATATCATACATCCAGTAGAAGATGAAACCAATAGCCTCTTAATACCTCATCAGCCCATACATTAGTAGAAGTCATAGTGACAGATTCAAACTCCTTCATATAACATCATACTTATTATGAAAGACAGTAGCCTACATCCAATCTCCAATGGATATAATTAATAATGATTTTATCACACCTTGACCAACCATGAAATCGTAGATATTTCATTCCATAACTCTGCACTACTAATCTAGAGTTACAGTCTATTGCAAACACATAACTGTGACAACTATTTATTACAATTTTCTTTTTCAACATAATCCAACTTCTAAAAGAACTCATGTCCTTCAACAATAATGGACACTTCACAATGAAACATAACTACCCAACTATCTTCTATGAAATTTCTTCTTTCCAATATGAGTTACATGCTGATGATATGGTAGCATGAGTCGGGTAACTCAATCCATATTCACACAAATACTTTATCTCAAAATATTTATTTTGATACTTTTATCACCTGCTCCTATATTTCTTGACATTTCATGGGAGGAACAACTTGAAAAAGTTACTTACCCTCTGAGAGCTCCCAAAATTTAATCTACTGTGAAACAGTTTTCAGCAGCTTCTTGAAAGAAAATTCCAGTGTTCATTAGGTAATATTTGTCGTGCACTTACTTTTTACCATTGATGTCAGTGATCAAAAATTAAAATACAAAACTTAGATTTCTTAACCTAGGTTAATTTAAGGTTTATAAACTGTAAAATATATCTTTAGGAAATTCTTGCACAAAACTCCAATAAGCTCAGAGATGCTTGACTTCCTAACTTCCCACAGATTTCTTCAAAATTTTATTTTAAAAAAACTGTGAGTAAGTGAGAGATGAGTAGATGAAGCATGATAAGGAAATTAATGCCCAAAATAATTCCACTTCCTACATTACATAATTCTTCTTACCTTCATGCCTTCATCTATCATTAAAACACCTCATATTTTTCCTAAAATATGGCACGCAGACTTCATGAGATCTCATCTCCAATCCCTGATAGTTGCCAAAATGAGGTTTAGAAACCTAACATGAAGAAAAACCCCCTTGGTTTTTTGGAAACCATCTCGCCATATTCTGAATCATATTATACAACCATGGGAAGAAAAACAAGAAAATTTCAATTTCTGAAAATAGGGTCCAAAGGAAACTTCTATCTCCAAATTATAGCACCAGGAAAATTAAAAGAGGTTTATTGTTCTGTTTTTCTTAGAAAAATAACCACATTTCTCTAAACTCCATCCTTAGTTACCCAAATCCCCTGAAACCAACAACTCACAAATGAACAAAAATACACAAATCACTCTCATAGGGCCTCACAATGCATTTAACTCATCTGATAAAAATTGCAAGTAGTTTTATGTGTTCTATGATCATTTGTAGTTATAGAGTACTTGTATATATAACTATATTCTCTTATGCTTCTCTCTTCCTCGCTAATTTCCTTTATAAATCTAAACCGCCTCCCTAAAAAATGATACACCAGAAACAAACATAGGTAAAGTTTTTGCCACAAAGCTAAACCTTTCAAAGGTGGAAACTGACCATATAAGCAGGTACAGTTTAAAATCTAAAATATAGAGGGTGAGTCTACATTTTTTAGGAATAACTGAACATGAGAGAATGACATAAATGATGGTGAGTGAAATCAATGATGAAGGTGGAGAGGTACTTTAAAAGTGGCTTGGATGATTATGAACTGCCTCCAGGGGAACACTTACCCAAACCAAGAAATACTTAAAGATCATTACAGCCACCATTTTTTCATGTAGAAAATATGATTTCAAGAATAATATCTTTAGTTATAAATTTATAAATTTTTTCTAGAATGATGAGGCATTCTGAAATGAAAACTAATCTTGCTTTGTACATAATTTGCCATGAATCTTGTGAAAAATCAGAAGATATGGGGATTAAAAAAAATTAAACCAATTCAAGGGAACCCAAAGGGAAACTCTGATATGGTTATTTAGATGACATGATTAATAGTGTTTCTGGACTTAAAGACAAAGACTTGAAGCCACAACTTCCCTCATCAATTTCATGGACCAATCTATATATGATGAAACTCCAGATAAGTGACCCTAATCAAAACTAAAACAAGAAAGCCAGCACATACAATGTAATGAGATCTGACTGGGGGAGAAGAGGGAGCTGGTCTTCCGCATGGACTGGTTCACCCCAGAATCCGCAACGCCACTTCCCATTTTTGGGAATAATCATCAGTAGTAGATCCACTTACTATTTTAAGTGAGATAAATAAAAATTCACGTCCAACAAATTTTCATATCTTATTTTACATCATGAGAGTGCAAATTGGAATATCTGCTGAGGCTTCAGAGAAAGCATGAATCCTTTCTGCTAGGATGCATAACTGAGGATAGCATGTCTCCATGTATGGTAACCCACAAAGCTTTCCCTTTAGTTTTGTAGAATTTGAACAGAGCTTCCATGTTGGTCACCATCAGTTTCATTGATGCCAAACCCTGTTCGGTTCAATCTCAACGGCCTTGTATTATGAACAACAATACAGTATGGGGCTAGTCTAATGAAGATCTTCCATATCTTCCATTCTATCATTAAGATTTTCTTCAACATTTGACATTTCACATTGTCTTCTAAGAGTTGGACCGATTTATAAAATTACAATAATTTATACCCATTTTCATTCCAATTCTTAATCTGAAGGCTTATTACTATTGCATAGTAAATTATGTTTTCTTCCAGCAGTGGTGTGGATTTTAGTAGAGTTTTTGATGAGCATCATCTATAGGATATAAATAAGGAGTTTTAAAATCTTCCTTGTATGGTCGTACTAGCACAGATTTGATATATATCACGTGTTGAACCAGCCATCTCAAATAGAAAAAGGGTGTATCTAACTCGCTTTCACAAGTTAATAATCTGAAAATCACATCAGGATATAAAAGAGTCAATGTAAACCATGATATATCAGACTTTCCTTCTATTTTAATTAATGAATGATCAAAAATTCAAATCATAAGTTGTTAAAGTTTTACTCTAGTCATGATACTACAGCTATGATAAGCTCATTATATGAGACAAGGAAGAATGTTACACCTAAATCAACTAGGTGTACTATGTGATGCCACATATTTTGAATTATGATCATGGTAACTGATCTTGAGAAATATTTTACCCATGTTTTCTCCAGCATGAGACTGACAGCTCCAAACACAGACATGATAGTTAGTAACTTTTTGTTTTTCTCACATGATTTTCGACTCATACCTTAAACTGCTTTAGTGTAAACAATGTTCCAGATACTCATAGAAAATGGAATACACACTTCAAAGTTCTACAGAGACAGCTGATAAAATTTTTTGTGTATTATTAAATATTTTTAGCAATGGAGTAGAAGCATTGAAAGAATTTTTCAGAAGTCTTGCTTTCTCGACCTGTCTTTCTTCCATTTGGAATATGTTACCACAACCTGAGGATTGTTAGTGAAGGTGTTTCCTCATCACCTGAGTGAAAGAATTTTACTTTTCCCCTTAGGTGGTTACTGATGTGCTGCTGGCACATGAGCTTCTGCATGCACATCATTCCATTTTATTTTTATTTTTGAGATCCAAATTTTCACAATCTCCATGAGCTTCAAACTCCACCTATATTAGACTGGATTTAATAGCCATACAAGCACAAGGGGCCACATCGTGCCTAATGGATGGCTAAGAGTTATACTAGCTGTGTTCAGACCAACTTTACAGGTGATTAGTTATTCCTGTGGGTCACCAGTTTATAATTAACTGGATTTTTATGATAGGGAGAAGCCCACACACCTGGGATGGGGCACGATTATTTTTCAAAAAAAGGGAGTAGGGACTTGGGCAAACTTATTTGAAAATATTATGTTTATGAGGTGATAGAGAGGAATGATTATGACTGCCACAATGAGAAAGGGTATCTCTCTTCCATGCTATTCAATTTGGTTAATGAGTAAACAAGTAGAGACAAAAGAATGCAGAAGGACTGTGACACACATCTGTTAATTAGTTTGCCATCAGCTGATATCAGTCCATCAAGTATAATGTCTTTATTCTTCTCTGATTCCTTACTTCAACTCTCAAGCTATGGATGCCAGTGGTCGTTGGGATGGTCCTAGTAAATGCAAAGAGTCTTTCCTAGATCGTAGTGTCCACGGGAGTTCTCTCCAACCTGGAATTCTTTCGCATTCTGGATAGAAAATGAATTCAAATTATTTGTGTTATGTTTCTTCTCGGCGACTGTGACGTCCGTTAACCGTAAGTGAGTCGGTGAGACCACCATAATCTTGTTAAGATTGTTGATTCCAGACTTCATGCCGCCACCAGCAACACTGCTATTTATACAGAGTACACCTGCCTATTGTCTCACACTGATTTCCCAGTTTAGATACTCCATATACATCTAAATAATGTCATCATGTTTCCCGATAAATATCTCCTTCCCATTATATTAAATGTTTCTATCTAAGTCCACCTCATTCTCTTTATCATAGTTACTTGAAACATCTAGACAAATGCATCATAAGAGAACTTTAATTATATTGAAACGCTGACATATTCTTCAAAAGCTCATTATATTTTATAGCTTAAAGACTGGCATCTCTTCAAGCCCTCGTTCTAGGTGTAATTTGGCATTTAGTGAGAAACACATGTTACCTGGATCCCCAGAGTTATCAGCTTCCACCGAGCCCGAAAACCATCGCAAAGCCGTCTCTACGTGTAGAAGGAAAATTTTATTTTGGGATCAGGTATAAATCATATCTCCCTACATAAAAACTTAAAATTCTAAACAAGAAAGATCAGATCCCCCAGGTTAACCTAAGTAGAAGGCTCTCATGCGTAATGACTTTGCTATTAGTGCTGATCACCGATGGGATATTCCAACATCAGCATGCATCCTGGGTCGAGATTTTGTGCCATCTGACCAAATATCTCACAATAACCTCTGAAGACTTGGTTTTGGAAATTTTATTTGTATAAAGACTAGTAGACAGATTGGGAAGGGCTCCATAGCACTACCTGATCCGGGATATCAAGCATCATTTCTTCAACCAAGATCTTCGAATTAGTGGTTCTACCTAATGTGATTTGCTCCTACAAAACACCACTCAGTTTTCCTTCACTTTTTCACATTGCACTAATTTCCTCCATGGTGGAAGGTTAGAATGAAAATTCCCATCCAGTGATCATGTAGACTCCTTTGGTTTTTCTATGGATATCTACAGAATGAGATGGTGAGCTCACGCTTTGAGGTATTGCAATAGACATTTTTTCTGACATGGTCCAGGTCCTACGCACCCTAGGGACATTATTATTTTCTTAATATTTTTGTCATAAGGTTTATTCTATGTGGCTGCAAACACCCTCAGTTTGGTGGATTTGGATCTACTATAGTTTTTTCTTCCTAACTATTTATAATAACATCTATTTCATCTACCTATATGCATCTACCAGTAATCAAAGCCATCAAGTGTTTAATTTTGCAATACAAGCTTCTCCACACTTCATTTATCACCCAAATCCTTCACAAACAGCCAAAAATCCACCTGCAAAAGAAATTCAATTCTAACACCACCTAAACAATGCCAAAATGTTGGTGCAAAGGAGCACTAAAATCAATCCTAATGCCCACATAAATCATCAACCAAGGATTCATCTCGTTTGTTTAAGAGTGCATACTATGTAGTGAAATGAGAATCTATTCATGAATGTTGTCAATCATTTATAATATCATTTAATCATGAAGACTGCTTTGGAATAATTCAAAAGAAAACCTTAAAGCAATTACAACCAAGGAATTCACCATATTGAAGGACTAGAGAAAACTACAGTAATAATGCATAATTCAGAGAATAGTCATAACTATTTTGTAACAATTTTCATTAAAAAAAAAAAAAAAAGAGAGACAAACATCAGAATCCAATATTCACACTTTAAAACCGAAAGAACAAGTGTCACACCCACCACCAAGATTTCAATAACATTACTCAAAAGAAAAACAATTCAATTGAAATTTTGGTAATAATTTATAACCTCATTAATAAATATATTAATATTAATATAAAAGATATTCAGAGAAGAAAATCATAAAGACATATACTGGATCAATTGGGCTTGAATTTATTGCAATTCTGCAGAGACAGTTAAATAATAATGGCGAAAAAAAGAAAGAAATAAATATATACAAAGGAGAAGCAATAGATATCCTAGGTGAATCACCCAGAGTCTCCAGAATCCGAAGATACTCCTAAAATACAAATGTTTGTATAACACTATCTTCTTCATTAAAATTAATAACAACAAATAAATACAACATCACCAATAATATCACCTCAATAATAATAAAATACAAAGTACACTATATTTCTAGCTGCAGTACGTTTATTTAACATATTAGCTTATATAATCTAAAGGAAAACAACATAGATCAATCAAGATCATGAGACTGCAGACTCAACACACCCAAATTTCTTCTAAAGGAACTCCATCCTCCTGGTCTGCTACGTCTCATGAGCATATGGTTTCTCATATCACCACCTGTCTCAATGCTTAAACAACAATGAACTGGTCCGCATTCCCGCACACAAAAAAGCAAGCTAAAGTTAGTTTTCATGCCATAATTTCACAATTTGTGGATAATTGGTCTTTTCCATTTTTCACAATATTTTCTTCTAGTTTTATTCCAAAACTGAAGATAAGTACATGAAACTCAATGATAAATAAAGCTAATATGAATATAAAACATACCTTTTCCATGACCCAACAATTTTTATGAAATCGTTCACACATATAATGATTTTTTAAAAATGTATTAACATATAGATATATGAGAAAGTGTGGTAAGGAAAATATAAAAACAAAATCTTGTAAGGTTGGGGAGAAAGGAAAGACGTTGACATGTTGGGGTTGTAGAGAAGAACACTTGATCCATGTATACCCCTACAGATAAGGAAATAAGAATAGTTCATGTAAACTCTAGACACATGAAACAAAAACAAAAAATAAAGAGAAATATTAGGGGGCATCCCCCAAATCTCCCTAAAATACTAAAAATTTCATATTGAACTATTTATAAATATTTTTGGGATCTTAAATTTGTTGTACACCTTGGGGAAAAATCTAGTTGAAATTTTGTACATGTATTACGTGCTCTTGTTGAAGTAAATATAGAATGTTTGAAGTGTTTTGAATCAAGAGTTTTTGCAACTCTTCATGCATTGTTGGCTAAAATTTTCCATTTTGTTGACTTTGAGCATGGCCATGGCTTGTGTTGCTTATCACATGCTTTCGTAGTTTTTATTTATTGTTAATTTTTCTTTCCTTCTTGACTTGGTCTTGGTTTTGTTTGATGAGTTTTTGAAAGGGAATGAAAGAATCTCATGCAGAGGATCTAAATGAAAGATAACTAGAATTTCAAGGCTCTGATAAATTTTTGTCTATACAATCAATTGCAGTAAAGGGAATATCATGATAGTGGATCAACCAAGGGGCCCTAGTTGGGCTGACATGAACTAGTTATATACTAATACCATATTTTTAAAAAAATCATAAGAAGGAATTTTCCTTAACTAAGTTTGTGCTTGGATAATATGTGTTTTATATTTTATGAATATGTGAATGATGGGAAAAATAAGAAAAGGATATAAGGGTTCAATTTAATTTCAAAATTAATTTGTTGAGAGCCATCATAGTAAGAGGATAATTTATGACTGTGTAAATGGTATGTGAATACAATTTTTTACTTGTTATGATTTGGGTAATACGATGAAGTTACCTGATGGATCCCATGTATTGTGTAGTTCCCATCAGAATAACATGCAAAAACTATTTTCCTATTGTTCACTACCACTATTTCTGTGTTTATGCTTATGTGTAGGACATTTGATGTGTAAATAAATGAAAACAATGGAGGATGAAATATTGACTCTAAAAAAAATATCATATCATTAGCATGGAATATGTGCATGTATAACACACACTTTTCAAAATGAATATGTATAGGTTTGGTAGCATGGATGAAGACATGCTTGAACTCGATGCATAATGGAAGTTGATTTATGAGAGTTTCATCAAAACTTGTAAGCAATATATTGATAGGGCTACGAATAATATATGAATTTAATGTCATTTTTTAGGAGTTATTGAATATTGCAACAAAAAATATCCTAGAAGCCAGCTAAAACCCTTCAAAAGGATTTAGCTGAAAAATGTTGGTAATGGTAACCAAGTAAGTAAGGAAAGAAATTTGTTAAGAATTCCTTTCAGCTAAATTTGATATTTGTTGTTTCAATATAGATGCATTTATTGTATGGATTCCTAGTAAGGACTATGGCTAAGGTAGGTATCCTTTTTTACGAAAGATGGAAACAACTTACTAATGTATGCAAAACAAGACAAAGAGGTAAATCGCTCATGAATTCAAGCTACACAAATTTATCATTTGTGATTCGTTGGGTTTCCAAAACAAAATTTATTTGTATTATGAATCTCTTAGAATGAATTTGATGAACCCATATCATGTTATGATATTTAATTTTAATTCAATGAAATCTGATAAAATTATTATATCTTCAATAATTTTTAGATCACCTCGGGATGTTATGAATCTTTCCAATGAAAGTAATGCACACATAAGTATTAACAATTGTTTATATGATTGAAAGGTCATATTATAGGTATAATATTGGAATGAGGCATAATATAGAAAATATAATAACAAAATAGTACCATCTGGAAAGGTTTCCAATAACACAACTACAAGTATCATGGTTATAAGATATGACTTATGAATGAAGAAATATTTTGCAATTAAAATTTTTGGTTTAATGTTATTATTATATCGCATGGAAATTAAAGGTTATGGAAAATTTAAAATACTAGAGAATGGAACTGAGGGAGGATGATTATTTTGGAGACATACTACCCAAACCCCCCCCCCCCCCCCCCACCCCCCACTCCCCGATGTTTTTATTACCTCATGGGGGAAGGTCATAATCGGTATCTTGACTACAAGACTCCATGCAAAATATAATAAAGCATTCTAGATTATTACCTGGCTATAAGACTGCAATGACCATTGAGAGTTTTCCTTGTCTGCTAAACCACTTAATGCTTATGGTTTTTATATTACAACACTAATTTATTGTCTTTTATGTTACGACTTCATTCCTATCAAACAATTAAACATGTTGGTAAGTGCATTACGTGTCTCTTAAACCACAAAGTTCTTGTAGTTTGGTTTTTACCCCAATAAGTTCTTGCATTATCTGTTAAATCACTTACTTTAGGTCAATAATTAAAATAACCACTAGGTTCTTAAAGTTAGAAAAATAACCACTTGATGCTTTCTAAGTGCTTGTTGACTAGATGAAGAGAAACCTTCATTGTCGAGTCAATATGTGGTGACAGTTAGATTGATGAACCAATTATTTCTTACTAACACCTTGCTAATTGGATAATGAGCTACATTCATTGTATAATCAATAGGTGCTTGTAGTTAGATTGATGGACCACTTAGTGCCTTCTAATTGATTGATGAACCACCTTTGTAGTGAAATTAATCCTTTGATACTAAGCACACTATGTTCTATGATTTGTCTGAAACCCTTGTGTTTGAAATCCAAAAAGTAAGAAATATGAAACTTTTTCGGTAAAGACGAAGCTTGTTTGGGAAAGACAAAGATTTCTTGGTAAATACATAATTAGATTTAATACATATGGAGCGAAAGGAAGAAAATAGTAACCATAGAGATAAGTATGAATTTAAATAATAATATGTTGAATTTTTTTATTTAATTTGATTTAAAATTGTAATGCTTATTATATAAGTGATATGTTGAACTAGCCACCATAGATATAGGATGTTGATCACATGAAATATTAGATCAGTATTAGAATGTTAATATCATAGTATTGCAATATAAGAAAGTGGAGCTAAATCCCTTAGGGACTTTGCCATTGTGATGACATTAGAACCCTCTCATATTCATTAATCACCATGAGGTATGTTGTGATAGATGTTTTGTGTGGTTAGAGAAATCTAGAGGGATGACTTGGCTATGAGACCCCATTAATAGTTCTTATGTGAGAGGAAGCCTTGCGAAGGGATGGATCACCCAAAGGGACTAAGGAAGTAGAGAAGGGTATACCTGAACTTGGAAGGTGTGTCAGTACAATGAAGAGGAAAAATTGAGTAAACTAGTTTTTAAGTGTTATGTGCATGCTCATTGGGGTTATAAATGCATTGGATGTTTCATAGGAAGTAATGATTTAAGTTTTCACCTTGTGTAAGTCTTGAGGTAAATGAATGATGTACATAGACATGACCATTCAGGAAATAGGAAAATTTCCTTCATGTAAAGAGGTGTAGCTATAACTCTTAGTTATTTTTTTTTCTCTATTATAGAACATTGAGAATAGTGTTCCTTTAAAGGGGTGGTGTTGGTAATATCCCCCTATTCTACCCCTACTATTTATAATGTTAATTGTGATTCCCACACCATCATGGAGAGATTCGAATCTTTCCAAACTATAATGCACCCCATCATAATTTCCCACTAATACTTATGTTAGAAGGACGTGGTTACTATGCTTACCCAAGAGTTAAGGTAGCATTCTGGGAATGGGGTCTAAAAATTTCAATCATTTTCAACTACCTGGAAACTTCAAATGGATGATTCAATTGTAATCATCTTGTTGAAATGATTCCAATGATGTAAATTCTTTCCACATCCAACCTCCAGATCGAAAGTTACAACCATTTAAAGTTTAGTATTGCATCATCCATCTGCCATATGGACCCTACATGGCACCCACATGGATTTCACAGCCAACACATCATTGGCACTTGGAATTGTTGTCTTAGTTTCCGACACATTCATTTCCGGGGTCATAATGGATAGATAAGTGTATTTATAAGTTGATGACCCACTCACGCTTCCACATTGGTTATAAAACATGTATTGTCACCTTATTCAAAACATTTAATTTTTTTTAATTTAGTTTTATTTTCGTCTATTGGTTTTCTATCTATTTATTAGATGTTGTGTTATGCCATTAAACATCTATATAATCCATGGTATAATATTTAGTGATCATAATTGAAGACTAATTCGATGAGATGAAACATTAACAATTATCATAATTACTCTTATAATTCCTTTTATAACTCATATTATAATTTACTCAAGGAATAAAAAAGGAACTTTTTTTCTTTTCTACTACAAAGGGTCATCAACTTTTAGTTCTATTTGAAAATGTCTGTCAGACCAATGTATCCTTTTTCTTAACTTCATCAAATATAAGACCAACGTATCATTTTTATTGACTTTCTCAAATAGGTTCATTTACCAAGTCATTGATATTCAACTAAATATAATTTTTATTAACCTCATCAAATATGTTCATTTACCAAGTTATTCATGTTCAACTAAATAAAATATAAATAGATAATACTACCATAGTTTGTTATTTCTCCCCACCTCACTTTCATATAATTTTAAGTTATTGACCCGTTATATTATCACGATTCATTATTTGATTAAGGCAAGTGGTTTAATTTTATCATAGCCAAAGAGTAAGTCATAATACTTTGTATATAGTTCGTTCCACCTATCTTTATAGTGTCATGAGGCTTTTTTCATATTATAAATGTGGTTTATTTCTAATCTATGATTAAACTTAATTGTTAGCCACAAAAATATGGTAGCCTCACATTTTTTCTCATTATGTACACCCTTCGAGAGACTTCTATTAATGTATACGTGGAATGCAATGGACACTGCACATTTAGTCCTTATGACTCAAACGTGTCCATCTCTAAGTAATCCATGCTAACACATTTGAAATATCATTTTAACGGTATCAATTTTTTTTAGTTTAATCAACGACTGCGATGAAAATTAGGGTTTTCCATAGGGTAAAAGTCTCATATGTGCATTTAGAGCAAGTGGAACTTCAACATATTGTTACATGGTGTTTCCTTCAATACACGAGTGTTCTTATGGTGAGTTGCTCAGCACTAACTCTCTTCATTCCTTTTGAAGGTAATTCTATAGTGTTCTTCCCGATCTTTCTTCTTTCGAACTTTTCACTACTTAATATTATCGTATTGAAAATATTTATACATTTGTGTTCAAGGTTTATTTTGAAATTTTCTTTTAGAATAAAAAACTTGGATGAATTTCAAGCTATTTTTGTATCTTAAAGCTAATAATTAAGTTCTCTTCTTCTTTTCTAGAAGGTTTATTTTTTAATTTTTTTTAATTTTTTTGGGTCATTGTTCAACTTGGTTGTCCCTCATTTTCATTCACCATTCTGACACGTGATTTTCTAATTTGTTACACATTGTGTTTTTACCTTGCTTTCCCTTCCCTAGCAAACAAAAAGAAGAACAGGTTTGAATTTTGTCAATTTTTCTAGGGTGAGTAGATTAATTAATTTTGTATTTTTTTAAAGAAAAGGGATTAATAACAAGAATTGAAAAACTGAAAAAGAAGTGGAGCAGAGGATCTCTCTTCCCACTATTACGAATTACTTAAATAAGATTACATTGGAAACATCGACAATAAATGAGTGTAGCGTAACTCGACTAAACTGGACTGATTGAAATTGAACTGTGATACTTGGACTGATGTTTTCAACCCGTAGCAGGTGGTTGGAATTAGATTCTCCAACACTCCCCTTTAATTATAACCACATAAAAATTTAATTCAGATACCTGTTGGTCTATGTCTCAACAAGAATTACAATTTAAAAATTGACTTTCAACTAGATTTGGTTTTCTTCTTCTCTTCTTCCAAATTTTGTAGCATCTAAATTGTTGCAGAGTTTTCGCTTTGTTGTATCCTTCGAACCTCAGCTTTTTTCATTTGCTAGTGTAGGTCTTCTATTATTCCAACCTGTCTAAGCATGTCTTGGACTTCTTCAAAAATTGATTTGTATGTGGGCTACTGCCACATATTGTCTTCACGGTACTGTGCTTTTCATCATCAATCTGCTGCAACATAATATTAGAATAATATCTTATCTCTTTATAACTCCAATGCCTGAAAATTTCATTGACGTGATCATCATGCATGCTCTCTTCAACATTAATATCTAGAGCTTCTGTGTAGACCTCGAAAAGACATGGTGTTGCAAGTAGTTTCAAGAAACTTTAACATTTCTTCATAATTAGTTTGTGTACTTGCACACTCGAAATCAATGTCATAATTAAAAATATTTGCAGAATGACATTGGTTCTGGTTCTTGTGCTCTGCAATGAGATCTTCCTCCTGTTGCGCTTCTTTCTCTACTTATATCTTTGTTTCTGCTTTCCCTTTGTAGACTTATTTCTTTGCTTCTGTCTTTATCACTGTTTCTGTCTCTGTCTTTATCTTTGTCTCTATCTTTTTATCAGTAACCTATGCTGCTACAAACAGGTTGTCTTCCACTAACTAAAGTGGGGTTATATCACCAAATAGCATCATGTCGATATCATTTTTTTGTTGCATCATTGGCAACCAGACATCATTATCCAAAGGTTCTCTGTCAAAATTTACATCAAAAACATTAGTCTATGGATTTACAATAGAAATTACTGCTTCAATAATAATTTCACTCTCATTAGGAAGTAGTTTTGCTGGATTCAACATATTATCATTAGAAAACTCTGTTGTTAGTATCAGCAAGTTTTCATCATCAGCAAGCTATGTTGCTAGTATTACCAAGTTGTCATAAGAAAGCTTTGTTGTTAGAATCACCAAGTCTTCACCAACAAGCTCTGTTGCTGGATTCATCAAATTTTCATCAGCAAGCTCTGTTGCTGGAAACACCAAATCTTCGTGAGAAATCCATGTGGTTGTTAGCATCCAATCTTCATCAACAAGCTCTATTTCTGGATTCATCAAATATTCTTCAACAATCCTTGTTGGTATCATCAAATCTTTGTCCACTTGTGGATGTATACAGTGGGTTTCACGAGCATCTTCATGCTACTTCTCTGTTTCTTCTGCACTTTCTTCGCAGACATCATCCACTTGTGGCTAAGTCTTTTCATCTTATTGTAGATTTACTGCTATATATCCACCTTCATCTTCAACTTCAATGCTCCCCCTTGCACCAAAACACCTCCCAAGTGTATCCCATACCTCCTTTATTGTATTGACATCTAAAGAGAAGAATACTATCATCCACATATTCTTTTATGTATTTTAATGCTTAAGGCTTAGATTCTCCAAGAATTAAACCCTCAAAAGTTCTTTTTTTTTTTTGCGTAACCCTTGCTTTCTTTTTTCGGTAAACTTGTACACCATTACTGGCTCTTTTCAAAAAGGAGGAAACCCTCACGGTTTCTGTTGCCTAATCTTTATTCTGTGCTATGTTAAATGACTCTTCCCTCATTATTCGTTTATATTTTCCGGTTTTTAAGACATAATTTCTAGAGATATTTATAAATTCTTTTGTTACGGCCAAGAGGGAGGGTTTTACTTATCTCTAAATTGTAATTATTTTCTTTTATTAAATTGTTGACTTCTCTTGAAACCCATTTAGAGGTTATGTAAATAAGGTATGATGAATAGATTCTTGTCCTCTTAAGAGTTCTTTAGAATGATTATAACCAAAAAAAAATTCTTGTATATTCATTTATATTATTTCTCGATTTATTACTCGTCTCTGTAATAGGGTTTTCACCACCTTCTTACTTCACTTGTTTCTAATTCCATGTTCTTATATCGGAATAACTAGTTGGAGAAATATTGATTATAATTCTTATACATAATTATAATTGTGCATTTTCCTTTTCATCTTTGTTTTGTTATTTTTGTTAGGAACCCCATATTCAAATTTGCTTTGAGTCTAACCAATAGTTTATGAACTAACATTCTCGTAACTTTTAATGTGCGGATTTCTCCTTTAAATCCTCATTGTTGCTTTTTATTACAATTACGACTTATAAATATATATTTTTTTTATCACCCTAAATATTAATTTCGAGAGTATTTATATATACTGTAATTTGATAATTTATTTCATCCTTCTAATGTATTTTTTTTTAAGGTCGAGAACCAACCACGTTTCTACCATTGTAATTTTATTCTGACCTTATTACAATTAATTATTCATTTTCTAAGTTATCTTATATATTCACTTTACAAACTCTTACTACCATGAACTCACTCTATTGTATTTTTTTTTACAGGTAAAAGGACTAACACAATCACAATACATTCCTATAAATATTTCTCTTTTGGCAAAGTTCTCATTTAACTCAGTCAACTCCTTTTACCGGGTCGAATATTTCATTCCTGACTCCTCTTTGTCCACTTCCCGTAGTTGGTGATGTGACTCTACAATATTTTATCTTGTAGAAATTATAATTTTCTTTAAATCTACTCCTACCTAGGAGTTTTTCTGAAAGGTGTAAGCCTATTATTGTACATAAAATATCATTTTTATTTCTTGTTAATGGTTTACTTGAAACCCTTAGTATAGTTCATTACGCTATTCATGTGTTTTCAACAAAGTTTATTTTTAATTCAAATTATAGCTTGATATTTCACCGTGACTATTATGTACTCAAATAGTTTATTATTTCTCTTTTTCAAATTATAGCTTCACATTTGGCCGTGACTATTATGTGCCGAAATAGCTTATTTATTTCTCTTTTACAAATTTTATAATAATTTCAATTTTCTTGAGTAGAAAAATTACTATTGTTTTGATGCTTTCTAGTGTTTTTTAACCAACATAATAATTTGAAAAAGTCTTCATACAAAGATAAAAATGTATATAGCTTTGTTAAGCTAGCTACATAACTAGTTTTCCATACAACTAGTTATAGCTAATTATTTATCTTTGGCTAACATTACACCATTGACCAACATATTAATTTGAAAAAGTCTTCCTACAAAGCTATATATGTATATAGCTTTGTTATGATAGCTATATAACTAGTTTTCCATGCAACTAGTTATATCTAATTCTTTATCGTGAGGTAACATCACACCTTAAATATACCTTGTTAGTAGTATAGTCTAACAATTATATGTACATTCTGTAATATTTTTATTATACAATTAGTTATCTAAAATTATAATGTTAACATATTACTTATTACATACACATACAATTATATTAAAATAATGAATGATATACAAATATAAGTATATTTATATCACAACAATATTCTACTTCTACAATTTGTAATTAGTTTATTTAGAAAATTATTATTTCTACAAAATTCATGCTAAATAATTTTTCAATTAGAAATATAAAAATTTTCCCTTGTTCATTCTATATCTCTAATTTTCACAACTAAAAACATATTGAATGACTTATATTTTATTTATATAAAAATCTGACAATACTATGACAACTTTTTCTTTTCAATAACAGAGTAGTTGTGGTAGAGATACCATAATGGAACAAGGTTTTCCAAAAATTAAAAGTCAAGAAATTTTCTCCATGACACTATTGAACAACCAACGTCCCCTGAAGAAACCATACTTGCAATCATTTGTCTATTTATTTCCTTCAACTTTCTTCTCTTCAATCTCTTTTCTACTCGTTGAAAAATGCTGCAAAAGCAAGGATATTTTTTTCCCAACCCATTTACCACTATTTTGGTGGTTAATAGATACCTCCACCTCACCACCTCACCAATAGGTGGAAAATAGTTATTTTCTCATTAATGAGATCATGTTTCCCACTCTTGAGTGTTAGAAATTAATGGAGAAAGTTAAGTTAGGATAGGATTGAGATTCTAATTCTAGATCTCAGATCCTAATATTCAGGGAGGTTCAAACCACTCGATTGTGAGAAAGCCTATATGTACTACGTTGTTCTCTTGATTCAATGTATCAGGTTGTGTGAGTGTTTTGTACACTCTCCAGGTTCTCACCTGGAGAGCCATTTCATTAATTTTATCATGGTATCAGAGCAAGATCTGGATCCTGAGGTTTGAGAGACAATCTCCTTTCCTTGTCTTCTAGGAGACAATTAATTTGACAATATCATAATTCCTCAATTAAATCTAATAATTTAGATTAGATGCCTAGGACTTCTTTATGGGTAATAATATTTTCACAATAAATTGCATCATTTTTCTATTTAAGTCATTTGTACTCAACAATTAATTTCCCATATTTTTATTTATTCACAAAATAAAATATCTTACGACTTTACCATCAATTATTATTAGCATTAAATTTTCTAATAATTAAAGTTTTCCAATGCCTTTCAGTTTCAAATCACTTAACTAGAAATAAACTTATGCACATTTAATTACAAAAACATTTATCCAAGGGATATCAGATCCTCTCCCAATTAAATTTGGAATCATCTCGTTATATGACCATCATCTTTTCGTGAAAACAAATTCCAATGTTTATCAAAACAAAGAAGGATATTTTTCTTTAGAATCATTCTCCAACTCCCAATTTTCTTCTTCTCGACTGAAACATTTCCATTGAACCTTCTATTATGCTACATCTCTAGTTTAGAGGATAACTACACTACAGTTTAAAATAAACAGTGGTTTTTCTAGGAACCCTCCCTTTGGTTCCAATTTTACAACATGCCAATCAATTACATAAGATGGATCATGCACATAGTTTTTCAATAAAGAAACATGACACAAATTATGAATTTAAACGTTGGCTAGCAGGGCTATCTGATAAGTTATAGGTCCAATTCTAGGTAACGCCTGAAAAGTTCCACAATATCTAGGTGAAAACTTGGAACAAATCCCAAGTCGGAGTGTGCATACACATGATCTCCCACATTAAACTCTTTCTCCATTCTCTTGAATTCTGCATTTTTTTTTGACAATCTTGGGTTTTTTTTCAATTTTTGTTTAACTGGTTTGACCACTTCTTCCATTATCTCTAACATATTTTTTCCAAATACTGATCTATCTTTAGGATGATCCCAGCTTGAGGGTAGATTCCATATTCTTCCTTTCTATTATCCAGCAAAATGAATAGACAAAACCTACAGCAGATCCATTGTAATATCCTTTGTTCTCTCTCACAGTATCCCTATCTATTTCCCGCTCAGAGAATACACATATAATACACAGCTGCAATACAAATACCCTCATACAAAGAGAGGGGTTGTCTTCTAGGGAAAAACCCATAAACTAAACATAAATTCTACCGTTATATCATCCACCTAATAAATGCCCTATATTGACTAGAAATTACTATACTTTTACAAGGAAATTTTACATCTTTTTTTATCTTTGGGGGTGCTACCCCCGAAACCCCTGCCAGGGGATCGCTAGCCCCTAGACCCCTTAGCCAGGGGGTCATCCCCCCCGCACCCCCCCGCTGCAAGGGTGTACATTTTTCCTGGGGTATACATCCAGCTAAAACAAGGATCTCTGAATCAAGATGAAAATTAGGCTCCACACACAACATAATCAAATCCTCTTCTTCAAGAATGAATTGAATAATATCAAGAAGTTTAAGTATGAATCTATTCAATCATATTTAATGAGGCTCACTGAAATAAGGAAAAATTTCCTAGATTTGGAAAAGAAATATCTAATCGAGATATTGTTCTTATTGAACTTGAAGGTCTCCCCCGTGATTGGCATGTATTCAATACCACTATTCTCAATAATAATGTGATTCCTTATTTTGATGAAATATTGATGGGATGCGCTCAAGAGGAAAGAAGAATGATGGAATATGCCTCTAATGGTAATGGAAGTGACCCTACTTCCTTCGTCTCTCATGCAAAGAAGAATAACCATGGTGGCCTGAGAAATCAAAACCATAGTAGAGCGGGGCCTAAAGGAAGGAAGGGAAGATGTTACACTTGTAACAAATTTGGTCACTATTCAAGAGAGTGCCCTAATAGAAGGGAATCTCCCAAGGATGATGACAATAACAACTCGAGAAGGAATGACAGGAAGAATGGGTTCCAAGGAAAAAGGAAGGCTCCCTCTGATCATAGTGGAAATGGGAAACATCTCAAGAGGTCAAGAAATTCTAGGTACGATGAGTATAATGTTGTTGATAATAAGAGAAATGAATTTATTCTTGTATCTTCCCTCTCTACTACATCTCCACTCGACATCCTCGATGTTTGGTTGACAGATAGTGGTGCTTCAAGGCACATCACTAGTTATAAATAAGCTCTTTCTGATTTGTTTGAGAAGGATACTAATCTAGAAATTATCCTTGGAGATAATTCGACCTATCTCATGAAAGGGACCACAAATGTGACCCTCCATCTATCTCAAGTTCAAGTCCTTCGATTACAAGATGTGTTGCATGTACCTGATTTGAAGAATAACCTTGTGTCCATTTAGGAAATGGAATACAAAGGGTTCAAGGTGGCATTTGTTCATGGAAAGGTACTTATCTGTAAGAAGAACTTCAAGGAAATTCTTTCTATTGGTTTTAGAGTTGATACACTCTACGAGGTTCAAGTAATTCCATTGGAGGCTATGACATGTGATACAACTCTTCAAACAGAGTTATGACACCAGAGGTTTTCTCACCTTCATCACAAAGCCCTTCCGGAAGAAAGGAATGTGGTGATAGGGATGCCCGAATTAAGAGATGATCATGAAGCATACAAGAGGACCATTCCCCTCAAGTGTCACAAAGACAAATAATATACTGCATTTGATACATTCTGACTTATCTGGTATGTTTCCTGTGACATCTTTGGGAGGATGTTCCTATTACATGAATTTTTCATATGACTTCTCATGAAAGACCTAAATATATATTCTAAAGAAGAAGGATGAGGCATTCAAATGGTTTTATGGATTGAAGGCCTTGGTGGAAAATCAAACCAAGAAGAAAATCAAAGTTTTGAGGACTGAAAATGAGATCGAGTATGAGTCAAATGAGTTTAACGACTTTTGTAGAGAAGCTGGAATTAAGAGAGAGACCAATATTATGCACACTCCTAATAAAAATGGTGTTGCTGAAAGAAATAATAAGACCATTGTGGAAGCTTCCCACGCCATGCTATGTGACCAAGGTGTTCTAAAGTATATATGGGGAGAAGCTATGAACATTGTTGTATATGCTCAAAATAGATGGTCGCATTCTGCTTTGGACTTCAAAACTCCTGAAGAAGTCTTCTCTGGTAAGAAAATGTTTCTCATTTAATAATTTTTGGTTTTCTTGTTTACTTTCATGTGCCGAAAGAAGAGAGAAGCAAGATGGATGCTTCTGGAAATAAGGGAATGTTAGTCAGCTATAGTGAAACTTTGAAGGCATATCGAATCTATGTGCCTGGTCAAATAGAAGTGGAGATATGCCATGATTTCACCTTAGATTAATATGAAGCCCTGAATAAAGTGAGAAATATTCCTAGCTCCAAGGAAGGCAAAGCAGATGAAGAAGCAGGGCAGTAGGAAGAGCTGAAGTATGACCTCATGGATAATGTTAAAGGGCTTATGGATCCCATTGATCCAAATCCTCCAAATAATAGAAGACACTCATGGCTTAGGGATACTCTCGAATATGTTGAGAGAAATATTACCCCAAGGGGGAAATTCTGTGAAAGTAAGAAGCCAAAGAGATACAAAGGGTACCTATCAGCCATGAGTACGATAGTACAATCTGAGCCTAGAACATTTGAAGAAGTCGTAAAGCATCAATTTTGGAAAGATGAAATACATGAAGAGTATGAGTCCATTAAAAAAAATTATGTCTGGGAAGTGGTCCCCAGACTGGAGGAGAAATATATTCTCACCTCGAAATGGCTCTATAATATCAAGCATGGATCTGATGGAATTTCTGAAAAGTACAAGGAAATATTTGTTTCCTAAGGATTCTGTAAAAAATAAGGCATAGATTATGATGATATATTTTCACCTATGTCCCACTATACCACCATCTGATCTATTATTTCCCTTGTTACGACACATGATGGAGTCTACATCAGATGGATGTGAATACCACTTTTCTACATGGATCTATAATGGAAGAAGTGTATGTGGAGCAACCTTTGGGGTTAAAAGTCCGAGATAGAGACACCCATGTATTTAGGTTTAATAAATCCCTATATGGGTTGAAGAAAGCCCCTAGGGCTTGGTAGAATAGGATAGATAGCTACTTGATGAATTTGGGCTTCACTCAAAGTAATGTTGATACGAACCATTATTTTAAGGTTGATATAGAAAGGCCTCTCATTCTGGTTCTCTATGTGGGTGATCTCCTCTTGACAGGTTTTGACCCTCTCATTCATCAGTGTAAGAGGGAGCTAGCTTCTGATTTTGAGATGAAATAACTAGGACCGATGCACTAATTCCTAGGCTTGGAGGCCTAGCAGAGGCCAGGCAATATTTTCCTTTCTTAAGGAAAATATTTCATGAAGTTGTTGGAGAGATTTTGTATGGTGGACTATAGGTCTTTGTCGACACCAACGGAACTCAACTTTAAGAAGTTCAGTCGAAACGCTGATGGTCCAACGCTATAAAATCCTACTGAGTATGGAAAACTCGTGGGGGCCCTGATGTTATTAGTGAACTCCCATATGGACACATGTTTCGTAGTGAACACTCTGAGTCAACATATGGTTTATTGTCATCACATTCACTAGATTGGTGCGAAGAATCTATTGAGATATCTTCGGGGCACAATCAAATCTAAGTTGAGATACACTTCCATGAGTTTGAGACTCCATGGATATACTGATGCTGATTGTGATGAAAGTCTAGTGGATCGCAAGAGCACATCTGGATGTTTCTTCACCTTGGGTTCTACTTCGATATATTGGATGAGAAGGAAGCAGACATCGGTGGATTTAAGCACTGCTGAGGCCAAATACATTGTAGAGAGTATGGCCTATTGTAAAACTATTTTGTCACGAAATATCTTTAGTGAGTTGTTTGGGGATGTGTTGGATATCACCATTATCCTTTTTGATAACCGGAGTGGGATTCATCTTTCTAAGAATCTTGTGTTCCACGATCGATCCAAGCATATTGATATAAGGTACCACTTTATCTAGGATATGGTATACTGAGGTGTAATAAGGCTTTATCATATAGGAAATTATGAGTAGGTCAGGGATATTCTCACAAATCCCATGGGGAAGTTCAAGTTCCTAACCTTCTGTGAGAATCTTTGAATTCTGGAAAGACCCTATTTTAAGGGTCCTGCTTGAGTTGGACTATGAGCCCTCGTAGCTTGAGGGGGCTTGGGGATAGATTCTTGGATCTATAAGCACATCCAGGGCTAGGCTTGTCGAACCTTGTTGTGCTTCTCCCCCACCGTTATGATATTGAGTTGGTTCACCTCTCTTTGATATGTGCCCTGCACACATTGTAGCCATGGAGTTTCGGACTTATGGGAAGTACCTCTCATTTGTCCAACGAGGTGGGAAATATGGAAAAAGACCAATAGCAAGACTCATGGATGCACTGAATATTTTCATACTCTCTATGTCTAGGATGGCACGTGTCCAACACTTTCATCAGGGATCAAGCATGATGAGGTTTTTACCTTTAAACTAACTTTGGGTTAGTAGGAGACTCTTTTGAGTCCAAGAGAGGTTTTGACATCTAAGTTGACTCACGTTTAAGAGAAGTTTGTGTGTGATGTCTTTGTGACTCACCTTTTTCTCTAAAATAAATAACCAACAAAGCAATTTATAGCATCATGACACACGATGTTTGATGAAAGTACATAATGGTACTGATGGATGGTACTTGTGGACAGATGGAGTTTTCCCTAGTTGAGAGGGAGTGTTAATTTTTGGAAACTAGGTCCAAACTCCATGTTGCACTACTCGTATGGTGATGGTCATATTTCTATTTGATTCCTCTTTCAAAGAGGTGCAAGATTGATCTAAAGATCATCTTTATCGAATGAGCAGAACATTTATTTTTAATTTATTTTCGACACCTATAAGGTCGGTCAGATTTGTAATGTAGGCTCATGTGCCTAATAGATGTGTCACACACCCTCATTAATGGATAAAAATTGGAGAGATGTGGAGTTCATTTCATCATCATTTCATTACACATTCTCTCATTGTGATATGATTGGTTCGATAGCCTTTGGGGGCCCTTTTTCCCCTCATATGTGTGGAGCGAAGCTATTTTTTTCTACGGATCTGTCTATGGATTTTTGCTGTAGCATTGACTAGCATTGATTGTGGTCAACCCTTCGTCATTTGACCTCCAAATTCTGCCAAAAAAACTTATTTTAGGAGGCCATACAACTGGGCACTAAAATCGAGGAATTTTGGGTAGTTTGACCGAAGCCGTAATTTGTTGTGTTGAATTTTATGTTGTTGCCTTCGTTAACTTTTCTGCATTGTTTCTGGGTTGACTAGTGTTGACTTGTGATGAGATGTCTTTGAGGGCTGTCGGTGTGGCACATGAATGATTGGCTGACTGAGAAAGACATTGCCGGCTGAAGCATCTTGGTAACTGCCATAACGCAACAATATCTCATATATTTGTTGGACAAAAAGAATTAAAAATGTTATCTATATTTGGCCTGTCTTCTTTTGATCTATTATTGTGTTCTATCAACATTTTTCATTCATGTCTATGTGATTTCTATTTTGTATCAGGCCTAAGAAAGATTGACGTAAAATTGCATCAAGCATAGAACACCATGGTTATCAAAATTTAGCAATATCCTATAGTAATATGTTATTCCCAGAAAGGATTTGATTTATTCTACATTTTTGGGCATTGGCCAGTACATTATTTCCCTTATCTTATCTATATCTACAACATTTCCTTCTTGTGATATTACATGTCCTAGATAATGAATATGTTTTTGGTAAAATGAAAACTTGATTAATTTATCATATAGTTCATTATCTCTAAGAGTTTGAAGGACCATATTTAAGAGTTGGTCATGTTTTTCTTTAATCTCTGAGTACATGAGTATATCATCTATAAAGAAAATTACAATTTTATCTAGGAATAATCTATGTACATTTTTCATAAGGCCCATGAATCTATTTGTTTCATTGGTAAGCCAAAAAAGGAAGTACTAAAAATTCATAATGTCCATAATGTCTACGAAAATGTTATTTTGTGAATGTATTCATCCTTAACTATGATCTAGTGATATCCTGATATCAAATCGATAGTAGAGAAAATAGAAGCTCCTCTAACTTGGTAAAATAGGTTATTTATCCTAGGAAAATGATTTTTTTTATGTTCATTTTATTAAGTTGTTTATAATCTATGAACATTTTAAGAGTTCCATCCCTTTATATGACAAATAAAATTGGTGCTCCCCAAGTAGACACACTTGGCACTATATATTTTTTGTCCAAGTGTTCATGTAATTGAATATTCAACTCCATAAATTCATGGATACTTATTATGTATGGGGAATTTGACACTAAAACAAAGCTAGGTATAAGATCAATGGTAAAATCAATATCCCTCGGAGTAATTATTCTTATTTATTCTATAAAAAAACTTTATACTGCTCCAAAATAGGATATTTTTATAATGGTGGTTTATGTTAATCATAATAAATATTTTTCACTTGTATAATGAACATTTGACATTTCTTTCTATCATATTTATTCATTTGTATTGCAAAGATATGTCTAACAAAAAAAATTCTTGGTATTCCCTATACTATGTAGGCTTCCCACCTATGGTTAACAGAGGTAAAAGACATTTCTCTGAAATCTAGTATCACTCTATATGATTCCAACCAGTCCATACCTATGAGAATACCGTAAAATCCCAAGGGTAATAATTTCAAATTTAATTTGGTATGTGTTCCATTCAAGTTAATTATGCAATGTTTTCTTATTTAAGTCACTCTTGTTTTAGTTCTTGTGGCCAACTATGTTAACAAAGGCTTATTTTGACACTCTTTTACACGATTACATTTTTCCACTGCATTAGGTGAAATATAAATTAATGTTGATCATGGAACTATAAGTAAAAAAAAATCCTTATCAAGGATTTTATCTTGAACTCACACCATGGTGGAGTAATTATTTTCTTCCCTCCCATCTAGTGCAACACTAATTCTAGGTATGTTATAGGAAATACCATTCATAGTGGATGCTTCCTCATTTTGTTCAATGTTGCTTTCTTATTTAATGGGTTATGTGTACAATCCCTCCATAATGTATTCTCATTGCAACCCCAAAACTTTATTAGTGGTTTAACGAATTCACTGAAATTTATTTTGATGCACCTAACCCTCCTTTCCATCGCAAACTATTTTTTTTATTAACATGTCTATTATAGTTTCCTTTTTGCATACTCCTAGAAAAGGTAGGTTTCTTGGACCCATTTTCTTGATATTAAATTTGTCATGTTTCTTTACCATCAAACCCTCAGAACCTTCCCATTTATGTTTACTTTAATTAAAAAAAATAAATTCCTTCCTAATTGTCTCATCCATGGTCTTTAGTTGGTAAAATTCAATTCTTTCTCTATATGAAAAAGGTAGTAAAGTCATAAATCTTTGTAATTTTCCCTTCAACTCTTTAAAATAGGGGACATATCTTAATACAACCATGAATATATTAACAAACTCATCCATGGTAGACCATTCCAATTTGCGATCATGAAACTCCCTAGCCTTTTCATCAATGTACCTTTACGTCAAATATTTCTACTTCAATTTTCTGTTGAAAATTTTCCAATTTAAGTTCCTACTTCTATTTCTTTTGGACACTTTTTTGCCTTCCCATTATAAGGATTCTTTACCAATCAAATGTTAAGTTTCCAATACTTCTTTTACATTAATTCGATAATTTTATACTTCGAAATATTTGGAGATATTGAGAAGACATGCCTCTGCTCCTTCATATTTTCCATCAAAATTAGGGGGCTTAATATTTTTAAAATCTCTCTCCAACTGAGAGGTAGACCTCCTTTTCCTAGGCATAGAGGTAGTATTACTTGATTTATGTTCTCCCAAGACACTAGATTAATTTTCTGGGATTTCAATAGAAGTTTTGGAGTTGGTTCTACTAGTATATTTTCTTCTATATATTTAGCTGTGAGTCAAGCATATAAGCATAAAGGGACTAAGGAAAATAATGCTATAAAATATGCCCCTTAATATATGAGGCCACAAGGGGTACATGATGGCCGAAATATATTATGTGTATAAGAGTAATCATGCGAGGACTTGGGAGGAGTTCACCATATTTCAGCTTGCAAAAAACCATTGACAGAGATCAGAAGGTAAGCTCATTTCTGAGGTCGGCATACCCATGCTCAGTGCAAGTAAAGGATGTTAGCATATCAAGTATGTAGTGGATCCAATATGCATACAAGTACAAAATAAACTACTAAGTACATAGTGGATCATCTGATCACAACCTAAAAAATACATATCAAGTTCATGCCATAGTATCACATATAGAAGAACTGATCAATGATGTTGAGAAAGATATATGATCACTGAAGTCACATAACCGAATCTCCGAGTACCAAGTCATTAAGAGTCTAATAATGGTATTGTAGGCAACTCGGGTGCCAACATATAAAATTTTGTTCTGATGAAATCCAACCTATAAGTTGGATGGTGTCACTGGAAGAAAATAGAAGGAGATTTCAAATTAACTAAACATGCTGATGAAAACCTGAGGTATTCACCGATCACCATGGTACATTTCTACACTATGGGAATAAATGACCTGAAGTCGACCATGTGAGAAATCTTTTTATTTCCGATCATTGATGTATACTATTAACGAACACAAGACAACTCATTAATAATGATGATAAGAGTCAAGGTACCCCAATAAAATATAACAAATGAGAATAAATGATTTGAATTCGAACACTTGAGAGAATCTACCAATTAGGATAAATTAATGTATTGTCTCTGTCGATAGAAAATGACTCTGCCACTGATGACTGCAAACCCTAACGTACTGAAAAATGACTCTATACCTCGTTCCCAAATCAATGAGTTGGAGTCAATGGGAAAATATCTACTGGAAGGAAGCCATTAAGGCATACCACATCTATCAAGCATGTGTGTAACGTGTAGGCCAAGAATTTGGAAGGAATCAGATGAAGAAAGTTGAAGTAACCAACTCGAAGCAAATTTTTGTTGTACAGAAAATGTGGCTAGCACATGATATAAGGCCTTTGAACCAACCAATAATGAAAGCTGACAAAGAGGCAAGGAATCAACCAATAGGGTCAAATGGAAACCAAGGTATTGCATGAATCCCAATGTGTGATTATGAAAGCTAATTTCGAACACATGGGAAACCACTCAGTCAAAGACCCCTGATGTTGATAGATGATGAGCACAAGGTCACCTATCAATGATGGAAATAGGGCCAGGGTGCAGCTCTAGGCCTACTCTCAAAGAAATTTTTTGACATTGATAAGAGAAATCCCGCTAGAAAGAATTCAATGGTGACCTTCTTAATCAACACGAGTAAAGGATAAAATAGTTGATGTGATAGAACATAACTATGACAGATCATCTATGGCTGAATGAGAAAATGAGTCAAGAGACATCGTAGAAATTCCAACTCACGTTTACTTCCCTTGAACAAAAGCGAGACTCATATGTGACTGTATGGAATCATATGATAACTTTCTATATGTTTTTCCTACAAGTGGCATAAAAAAACCCTCCATATGATTGGAAGATATAACCAATCGGGGGAGTAGTGACTCAATAACAAGGTTATGGCTCTCTTAAGTCAAACTAAAGCCCATTGTAATGGAGAAAATACTTTTATTTTTAGTGCTTTGTTCAAGGGAGACACAACTGACTCTAGGTAGCATCAAATATGGAAGTAATGCCATATTTCCACTATCTTTGAAATGCATAATTATTTTTCTTTGCCTAAAAAAGAATAAAATAATTCCTATAGCACAGTGGAAAGAGTGAGCGTCGGGGTACAGATGCTCTAGTTCCTAGGATTGGAACATTCCTATGCTCAGTGCAAGGTGGTGAAAATCTAAATGACACTGAAGGGAATGTTCACACCACTGGCAAAGGTTGTCAAGTTGCAGATGCTAAGTGATTGCAAGGTTGATTTTGCAAAAATACATGGTCAAAAAAGTGGCTTATACATGAGTCCAAGTGAAGCAGACTTAAGGCCAAAGGATATAAATATTCAGCATGAAATGAAACCAAACATCTTAATAAGAGGAAGCCTCTAGGGTATAAGTCCATAAATATAGAGAAGAAGAATGACAATGAAGCTTCATTTTTAATGTCATGACTCCCGAGCGTACATAATTTTTGAAGCATGTGAAATATATGCTAGCGAGGATCTAACAGGGAATCCCATGTAAGGATGGCTCTACCATTATGCCATGATTTTATAATTCAATGACTGAAAATGGTTTTAAGAATCATAACATACTGGGATTGACCCTATGGCAACATATCGCAGTATGGATGCTAGAATGTAGAATGTAATGGAAAAGTGGTTTTTCCTAACCTATTGCTACTGCTGAAAATGATACATGCCATGATGGGTCATTAGTCATGGAGTCAAATTTGTAAAAAATCTCTCAAAATCATCAATTTATCCTAAAAAAACAACCTATCCCAGCACTTGAAGCCAAAAAGTTCATAAAATTTATTAAAAATTCAAAAAATAGACATAAACTTTATATAACTAGGTTTTTGGAAAGATTAAAATTTCAATATAAATACACCTTTTTTACTTAAAATTATCATTTGTGCTTTGGTAATTTGGAGAGAAGAGATATGGAGAAAAAAACTAACAACCTCAATCTGCTTAATTTCTCAACCAGATCACCATGAATCTTCTAGATAATCCCCTCAATCACATTCTTAGTGAATTTTTTAATTATTTCAAGTGATTTCCATACAATTTGACCGCAGATACTTCATTTTTATATTTAACCTCTGCTCATACACATGTTGAGCATATTGAAGTCACGTTTACACATGACTATGTATGAAGGAAACTCGCATATCTGTAGTGCAATTTTTTGAAACACACTTTTGATGAAAGGAAAATCCTTGAACGATACATGATGTGTATCAGCTGGAGCGAAAGGGAACATAGTGAAATTTAAAATGAGGTGATGGAGGATCCATTAGCAGTGGATTCCCTTAGAGGATGTGGTTTATTGAAATTCTTCAAAATTTCGAACATGAAAACAAATACAAGATTGCTAGAAATTCTTGTAAATTATGGGGATCCAAAATAGAATTCCTTTATGATTGATTAGATGCCCTTGTGGATTGAGGTAGAGGATATATATTTCATCACTGTACTTTCTCAAAGAGGAGATCCAAAAAAATTGCAAGGGAAGGCCTCAGGAGGTCTCAATGTGGATGACTACATTCACCTCTATTGTTTATCAGATACCCAGAAAGTAGGGACATAGATCCTGATCAGAGATGTAGAAGTACTACATATGACAATTCTCCTTGTCACAATTTTTACAGTAGCTAGATCAACATATTTTCATCAAGCATCAAGTGCTACAATGATTTTGGTGACATATTTCCTAACCGCATCATATGATTGGTGCAAAACTCTATTGACCAATCTGAAAAACAAATGAACTTATATTCGAAAGAATAAGACCAAACACTTTGGATATGTTACAATAAATTGTACTTTCTCTTTTCAGAGATTATTAGGTCTTCGACCCAAGGTGATTTATACTATCAAAAACCCAAGAGATCCACTCATAGCAAGGTGGGTTGACTTGATCAAAATACTAGTGGGTGGTGAGGTCCCTAGGACTACCTTTGATGACGATATTTTCCTTTGGTGGGAAGAACAAGTCATCACCATTATGGAATATGCCTACCCAGGCACAAAATTTAGAGTAGATCTAGATCTTCCACTTTTACCTAGTGCTGCATGGGGAGCCATTGGTAATATTGTTTTTAATATTTTCATATCAATTGATTTTTTTTGGATTTTCAAAAATATGAAATGAAATTATTTTTCATAAGACAAAATCCTTACAAAATTATTGATCATGACACAGATGTGGGACCAGTAATATCTGAGGGTATGCCTAGCCATAGGCGCCACAGAAGAGACGTGAAAATTTTTGCTGCTGATACTGAGAGAGTCCTTCATGTTGTGCATTAGAACTTGGAGGGTTTAACTCGCCAAGTGCCTATGGCAGTAGTGGGGGATCTAACAGAGCCTATGCAGAGGTAGTTGGTCTGTGTACCACGGGAGTGGATGCGAATTTTCTGATGTGTGACAACTCCCATAGTATTTTTTCGGAATGCACATCAAGGATAGGGCCCTCAAACATAGATTAAGGATGACTTGATATTTTTTTTATCGATATCATCAATCTTAAGCCATAATTTTGGAGAACATTTTGATCCCAATTTCTTATAACATTTTAATCATATGAATTTGATCTATATACAGACAGTTTCATTATGTGACACTCATATATAGAAATGATGATTGATTATTTTTTATTTTTAATGTGATGAATGAAATATATGCCAATCTAATTCTTCATTAGCTATTGAATCAACAAATGAGTTTTGTAATCGTGGATTATGAATAAATGAAACAAAATGAAATGATCTCTGTAATAACCACACCTTCAGAAATTTGCGATATAAATAAGGATCCTTGACATAATAGGTGTTATCTATTTGAGACACCAATATTTTTGAATCAAGTATAGTACTAATCAACCAACACCAAGAGATATTGCTTCAGATAGTATATTAACAACAAAAATATTTTTAGAAACATTATTTGAGTAGGGCCAATACATATTCCTCTTTAGACTAACAACTGACCGTATGGATAGTAAATTACCCAAGCTGCAGAAGCCAAATTTTGGGTATGTTTACTAGCACCATCGACAAATCCTAGATAGATTTGATCATCCATAGATACCTGACAAGGTAGATCAAAAACATTGACATCACAATGAAACCTATAGAAAGATATGCACAAAAATATACAATATGTACAAAACCAAAGTAAATGCTAGGCCTAAGCCTAGACATAATACCTTCTAAGAGACAACCCATTTCTTGGCTCTGCCATCTTGTTTCCATTAAAATCAACTAATTTTTAAGATCCCTTTTTCAAGGCTCTTTTAACGCTGAAAGGATTGTACTACATGGACTTAAACTTACCTACCCCCAAGGCATCCTTGTCTTGATCATAAACTAGGACAAGGTCACCTTCAGAGAAAACCCTAGGGTGTATAGTCTTATCATATTGGACCTTCGGCCTCTTCTTATGATCTTCGTTAATCGTGGTTGCGTATCGATGCTTCTCATCAAGAAGTTAGAAATAAACGAGGTGTTCTTCAAGACTGGTAGTTTCTGGAAGAAGCTCAATAGATAGCTTAAGAGAAGGAATTTAACATTCCACAGTGAATCCTAATTCCAATCCATAAACTAGTTGAAAAGGAGTGAAATCAATGGTATTCTTAACTGACATCCGGTATTCCCAAAGCGCAGGATAAAACATAATTTTCCAATTTGATCGAGCTTTATTAATTGTACTTTGTAGGATAACCTTCAAGGATTTATTCATGGCTTCCACTTAGCCATTTTATTGAGGATAATAAGGAGATGAATGAGTTTTCCAGAAACCTAACTTGAGAGCCAAATCAACCACAATGGTGTTCTGAAAATCACTGCCATGGCTAGTAACAATCTCTTTAGGAATACCAAAATGAGAAATGACTTGGTTGAATAGAAATAGGGCTGCTATTTCACTATAATTCAAAAAGGTAGGCATAACTTTGGCCCACCTAGTGAAGTATTCCACTACTACAATGATATACTTATGACCCTTTTCTAAAGGTAGGTTACAAGTTGTAAAATCTAATCCCCACTTTTTGAACGGGTTGAAAATAATAACAGGAAAGAGTGGGGCTAGATGAACATGCATCTTCTAAGTATAGACTTACCAAATATGAAATTTCTTGACCGCTTCAACAAAATATTTAAATATCTAAGGCAAAAAACATCCAAAACGCAGAATTTTTGGGTTGTAGCCAATGCTGATAAATGACCACCACAAGATCCACTATGGAAATCATTCAACACTAACACAACTTCTTCTAGGGTTAAGCAACGTCTAAGTATTGAATTAGTCCCGTGACAATATAAAGTGTCACCAATGAGAATATAACTTTTATCCATGTGACGTAATTTTCTTTGCTCATCCTTCAAAAAAGTGAGGGGAAAATTTGAAGTCTGAAGGTATATGATAATATCCCCATACCAAGGACCTTGTGAAGAAATAAGGAAAGATTTTCATCTAGGAATGATTCCTCATAAACTATTTCTTCTTCACAAGGAAACTCCAATATTAATATTGTGAATATTAGAGATTTCCTGGATCTAGAAGACAAGAAATAGAGATTGAAGTCTCGTAGAATAACAATCCATCTATTACATTTCCCCCAATCACTCTCCCACTGAGAAAAAACTGAAATGGATTGAAAGATGCCAGAATAAAAAAAAAATTGAAGAACAATGTAATGTCTAAGTCACTGGACGACATGAATAGCTTCCAAATTTCTCAACAAGATAATATTGTAATTCATGACTTACCAAGCCTAGCCTTAGATAATAAATCACATTCTCACAGAGATCATTGTCTTCCACAAACATAACCATAGCTATGGTAGATTCTCCCGTAGTGCGATACAAGAGAAAATCTCTACTATAATCAGGTGGATTAAGTAAAGGATCAGAGGTTAGTGATTTTTTCAAAGCATCGAACGAGTGCTAAGAAAATTCATCCCATAGAAATGGAATTCCTTTTTTTCAAGAATATCATAAATCCCTTCGTAATCTGAGTATATTTGATGATAAATCCCCTCATGAAATTGGATTTTCCTTGGATACACTGAAGTTGAAGAATGGTAGATGAGAGAGGCAACTGATGTGTTGCCTTAACCTTGAAAGGATCTACACGAATCCCTTCAGTAGATAGTATGAACCCCATTAAACGATCAGATGTAACCATAAAAACAAACTTATTCAAATTGAACGAGATTATATAATAATGGCATCTCTGAAAATTCAACTGAAGATGATGGGGATGATCAATTCTCTTTCAGGAATGAGCAGCTAAGTCATCCAAATAAGCTTCGATGATATGCTTGATATCATGGAAAGCATAAACATAGCCCGTTGGGAAGTCGCACCAACCTTTTTAACACCAAAAGGAATATTTTTATATGAAAAGGTACCCCAGGGGTAGATAAAAGTTGTCTTATGTTGGTCTTTAGGACAAATAGTAATTTGGTTATAAGCAGAGAAATCATCCATGAAGGATAAAATCTCATTCCTCGCACATTCATCGATAATCTGATCGATAAATGGTGTGGGTAAATTATCTTTAGGATGTCAAACCTTATTTAAATATCTGAGTTCCATGCACAACATAGCTCATTACTTGTTTTTTGTCAACCGGGACTAGATTTGAAACACACTCGATCAAAGGAATGGGGTCTATAAAACCTGCCTTAAGAAACTTCTCAATCTCAGCTTAGATAGCTGCTGCTTTCCTAGGATATATTGGTTGAATCTTTTGCCATATAGGCTTAGAATTCTCATAAGACTTGACCTCATTTTGGACAATTGATGGAATAATTCTAGGAATTTCATCATATGACCAAGTGTACACATCACATAATTCTTTGGAAATATCAGTATATATTTGAATTTCTTTAGTGGAACACTTGGCTCCAATGAAAACATTCTCTATTATATTGGGATCCCTAGAGATGTTCACCGGAATTTTTTCCTACATGCTAAACATATTACCTTTGGTAAAAATATGTGTTGGACCCAAAGGATTTAGAATTGTGTGAACATCACCAGTTGATGGAAGGCTAAAAAAATATAACTCTACTTCACACAGGTATTGGAGAAAGTATGATCGATGGTGCAAATAATCCAATGGTCTTTCCACACATGCCATCGCTTTTGAGATTGCCTCCTCAGATGGTAAAATAGTATCAAGTTAGTCCAAATAATATATTGAGTTGAGAGTTCAAGTCGGAGCCACATATCCATCCAAATCATTCGAAGAAAGAGGAATTAGATTTTTATCTACAGTGTTAACAATAAATTGATAAGAAAGTTATGTTTCATACATAAGATACTCCATTCCACCCACTTTATCTTCTTTTAATGTGGTCGTAGAAGAGGGTAAGCGCCAAGGATTTGAAAAATAATGAGTTTGAAAGAACTCTCTTCGGGAAGGAACCTTGGATGATGAAATGGAATTTATATGAGCAATAGGAGGTGCAAGATAAAACATTCCCATCAATTAGGAATACATACTGACCCCTAGATTCTCAATGGGATACTTGGCATTCTTCACCAAGGGAACAATAGAATCAGAGGATGTGTTGGAATATTTCACAGAATAATCCATTTGATCAACATAAACAAGTCTCCCTTTATGGTGAAAGCATAGGCTGTGAAATAATGATGATAAATTGGAAACCATTTAATAAATCCATTTTCATCCCAATAGAAGCTTATAAGCCAAATTACATTGACAATTTCTACCTCGACATTGACCACCTTGCCCCCAACACACATGGGAAAGGCTAGAACAATTCCATGTGCCCTATGATAATGACCATCAAATGCAGTCAAGAGAGTAGGTGAAGGCACGAATTGAAGAGATGCAATTTATTTCCAACATGAAATGGACATGACACATGTGGAAGATCCTTCATCGACTCCAGTTCAAAAAATGTTCATCTTTCTGTATGTAGATTTAATTTAAAAACCATATGATGACGAAGTCTCTTCTTAATATTTGACATATCAAATATAATAATAAGAGATTTTTTTGTATCTACCACCCTGATCATAGTGAGCAGCACACTCCTTTTTGTTTGGCATGACTAGAGTACCTGTAATGCAAACATCACATAAGGACTCTAAGCAATATCTTCTACAATGGAGTAGTTTTGGGCTACCTTGGAATTATGGTTAATCGTCGAACATTTAGCAGAACCTTTCAACATCTGAGGTATAGACTCAACTACAGGTGTCTCAATATGGAGTGGCTCTGAAACATTAGGAGAGACCTTAGCCTTAGAGGATTTTGATTCACCATAATCAGGTGACCTTGTTGCAACATCAACATGAGCACTTATCATGTATACATTTGATGGATTTTCCCCTTCCTGGTTGCCCCCTATGGGACCTCTAGTATTCGCATTCATGGCAGCAAGTATTTTATGCCCTTGGGGAAAAGGGTTTGTCAGGACAGTCTAGGATCTAGAACAACCATACTAAGCAAAAAAGGGTTGAGAATCTTGAATCTTAGGGAAAATATGAGTTAGATAGTTTCCAGTGCACAATTTTCAAGGAAGCTTAACTTTTATTTTTGACTCTTTCTTAGTCCCCCTGATATTATTGATGGATTTGTTTGCATTATCCTTCCCATCCTTATCATTTTTATTATTATGTCCTTTATTCTTCCCATCGAATTTTTGGTTTCCTTTGGGGTTAGAGGATTGGACAACATTAATAGCTAGTGGTTGGGAATGAATAGACACTGACGACAATGTCGGAATTGAAGAAGCAGTTTGTAAAGACATTTACTACAATTGATTTAAGAGGTTAGTCGTATTGTTATCAGTGGACCCTACTAGCCCATTGACATGAGGACCATGCTTTTGTTAGGATAAATATGTCTTGGATCGAGGATCATATGGAAAAATATTATTAAGAATAGCATACTGATAATATATAAGTTCTAATTACTGGGCTCTTAAGATAGCCCACTCTTCAGTAAATACCCCAGAAAGTGATACATCCTTCAAGATTTCTGGCTATAAAGACTTTAAGAACCATTCTGGAAGGAATTAATTAGGAATGTAAGCTTTCCTGAGCCTCTTCCTTCTTCACGATTCTTGAATATGGTTAGAAATATGAGTTTCCTTATCTTGATAGAAGTTGGCCAATAGCTTAGTTCCAACATCATACCGAATGGGAAACTAAATATGATTCAAGAACATATTATCCAACTCACCAGATAAAGAAAAGGTATTTTGAGTAAGCTTTATGTACCACTTGGTAGCATTTCCGATCAAGGTGCATTGAAATAATATCAACATAATTGATTCGTCAATAAGGGAGTTATATGAGAACCATAAATATAAAGTTGTTACATGGTCATCTGGATCTTCTCCAGTCTTCCCTTTGAATTTTGGAATGTCCGATAGAAGCTTGGTAGGCATTGGAGGCCAAGATAGGCAATATCAAATTGGACCGTTAGTAAATTTAGAATGATTTGGAAAATATATGGTTACAAGGAATGGTAAGCCTGAAGGACCTTGATAATTCCACCCATCATGAGAGGGATTCCCAACATTTTGAAAAATAAAAACCTAAATTTGTTGAGGCACCAGGTTGCCAAGAATTTTTTTGTAGAAGACACTGAACCGTAAGGAAACAATTGTGGTCTAGAGAAATTCAGAGTAGGACCTCCTCCCGCCAAATGATTACCAAAACCAGGAATATTTCTCCCAATAAAAGTATTAAAAGGAGATTATAGCCCTTGGTAAGGGTTCCACGCATTGGTAAAGGGAGAAAACCCCTGAGAGGTTCCTATGGAGGAGGGAGGCATGTTACCCTATTGACCAGACATAAATTTATTCCCACTTCTTAAACCACCAAAATCATGGTTCCAAACTTGAAAAGGTTTGAAACCTTGATCTTGTGTAGAGAAAGGAAAAGAGCCTAAAGAACGGTTAAAACAAGGAATATGTGATCTAGGTTTATGGAGGAACAAAATGAAATACATAAATACACATAAAATTAGAGATGCAGTAGAAATAAATCTTCATTTCATTAATAACAAATAATTGATATATGCTTACACATAGAATGGAAATAAATTAGCTAGGGCACTAGTATCTTTTATTTGAGAAGAGATGTGGTGGCTACATGCCTCTGAACTATGTTAAAATGAGGCTTGAAGGAATAATTATTGTTGAGAAACACTAGAAAATCCCTAACATTCAAAAACCTAACCCTAGGAGATGAAGCGCCAAAATTGTGGGCCTCGTTTTGGTAAATTGGTACATCAATCTTCTCGGGGACGTAACTTTAGCATAAAATATCTATTTGACACGCTCAATACCTTGTTAGAAATATATATCTGAGGATTACAGCTTTTCACATATTAAAAATCAAACAAAATTCCATGTTACTCCCGGTTTTACCACAAAACATCATTTAGGGCATCAAAATGGCTCCGAAAGTTTAAGACCCAAAAAATTGCTAAAACTAGTAAGTAGTGATGAAATTGAAAAACTGAAAAAACCAATGGTGGGGGTAAAAATGGAATAGGTGGTTGGACACCAATATCCACCCATATCATTAGGGACTTAAAACAGCTCCAGAAGTTCAGGACCCAACAAACTGCTAAAAATAATAAGTTCTACAGAAACTAAAAAACTGAAAAAAACAATGGTGGGGGTTCAAATAGAATAGGTGGGTCCCCACCAATATCCACTTGGATAATTTCTCCCCCCTTAGGAAGAAATTTTCCGCATTGCATTGAGTTCCTCCACTAGATGAGGAAAATTTTGTTGAACTTGGTATTAGATTTTTCGAAGATGGCATGGACTTGTTGGTAGATGTGTTGGATGCGTTGAATACATTTGGTATCTTTATCAGCCTTAGATAGTATATGTGTGGATTATGTCTATGTGGTCGCATGAGATATGGCAAGATTAAGTGGGAGCATGCTTGCATCGGATCAATGGAGTGGTTGAGTCCCTGATAATGTAGAGGAACCTCTGTGGATTAGGAGAAAATGTCATCATCTTCCTCCATGAATTTTCCATCTATTGTTGTTGTGTAGAAGAGCCCTATTTTGAGGTTGTGGCAATAGTATTCTTCTTTCCTTATGGGTGAATTGTAAGGAAACTAAATTTCCTTGTTTGGGAAACAATATTACTGCATTGTTTTACTACCTCTGATATCCTGTACAGTTTATTTCCCAAAGTAATAAAAACAACATGAGGCCTAGACTCATACATAGCATGTCATTTCCATAAGTATGGTTGGACCAATAATAAATCATACACATCAATAATATAAATATCACACAGTACCTCACTCATAAATGGCTTGATTTTGTATGGAAGGTGACACTGTTGGCAGACATAGATATCTCTTCCTTGGTGAATCCACCCAATGATATAGAGATGCGAGTGTGCTATGGTCAGTAGGCTGAGATGCTTCATGACCTCTGCTTAAATTAGATTCTTTTTTATTACACTGTCGATAAGGAATTGCAGTGGAGAACCCTTCACCCACATCTGTGAATGGAAGAGGTGCCCCCCCTCCTTTGGATCCTCAGGATCCTCCTTATGGAGCTTGGTGGTGGAAACATTGGCATTAGGATCTACATCAATAATATGCTTCCCTTTTCCAATTCCCTTGTTTTTTTCTAACACTGGATTAGAACATGCATTTGATTCAGGTGCATTCAGTTTAGCCACTAGTGACTGTTTGGCCCGACACTAATTTTTTCTATGAGTGGGGTTGCTATGAAATTCACACCACTTCCCCATGTCCTTCCTTGGATTTGTGGTGTTTTACTGAGTCACCCCTCTTTGGATTTTTTGTGCACAAGTGTTGAGCATCCTTAATCTTAGGGAAAATATGAGTTAAACGGTTTCGAGCACACAATTTGCAAGCAAACAGAACTTTATTTTTTGACTCTTTCTTACCCTCCCCAACATTATTAACGGGTTTTTTTTCATTATCATTCCCATTGTTATCTGTTTTCTTATTACGTCCTTTCTTATTCCCATAATTTTTTTGGTTTCCTTTAGGGTTATAAGATTGTAAAACATTAATAGTGAATGGTTGGGAAGGAAAATACACTAACGAAAATGTCTGAATTGAAGAAGCAGTTTGTAAATACAATTGCTGCAATTGATTTAAGAGGTTAGTTGTATTTTTATCGATGGACCTGACTAGCTTGTCGACATTATGGGAATTTTGAGGTCTAAAATGGGCCTCCTAAGGAAATTATAAAACAATAATGGAAATAATAAAATAATATTTGATTACATCATCAAATTTTAGAGGGAAAAAAGAAAAGACTACTTTTTCAACTCGTATTTTCAACTTATCTCGCAAATTGTTTACTAAAATTTCAAGTGGGAGTACTCGTTGGATGAAAAAATTAACTCCTCATCCAAGTAGTACCCATGTTGAATACTTTCGATGTACCCTACTACAAAAAAAATGAGAAATATATGAAAAACGTGTTTGAAATCACGTTTTTCATGTAATTCTCACTTCTTGTGTTGCAACATCCATCAAAAGTATGCAACTTGGGTACTCCTTGGATGAGGAATTAAATTTTTCATCCAACAAGTAATCTTGCTCGAAATTTGAGTAAAAGCTTTCGGAGATAAGTTGAGAATATGAGTTGAAAAAGTAGTTTTATTATTTTATTATTTTTTAATCGTTTTACCCTTTTACATAAAAAAATGATGAATCATCCCCCATGGTTGACATCATCATCTTGAATCTTATTGGTTCTTATTAAGTTTATTTTGCTTGTACATTTTAATTAGGAGGCCCATTTTAGACCTCAAAATTCCACTAATGCATGGGAACCATGCTTCGCTTTGGCTAAATATATCTTGGATTGAGGAGCATAGGGAAAAATATTGTTCAAAATCCCAGACTAATAATATATAAGTTCTAATTACTAGGCTCTAAAGATACCCTGCTCTTCAGTAAATACCCGAGAAGTGATACATCCTCCCAGATTTCTGTTTGTAAGGACTTTAGGAACCATTCCAAAAGGAATTAATTAGGTATGTAGGCTTTAACGAGCCTCTTCATTCTTCATGATTCCTAAATATGGTTTGAAATATGAGTTTCCTTATCTTGATGGATGCTAGCCAATAGCTCAGTTCCAACATCATACCGAACGGGCAACTGAAGGTGATTGAAGAAGATAGTATTGAATTCTCAAAATGAAAAAAATGGTATTTTCAGTAAGCTTTGTGTACCACTTGGTAGCATTTCCGGTCAAGGTGCATTAAAATAATCTCAACCTAATTGAATCGTCAATGAGTTAGATGAGCACCATAAATAGAAAGTTGTTACATGGTCATCTGGATCCTCTCCAGTCATCCCTTCGAATTTTGGAATGTTTGATGGAAGCTTGCTAGGAATTGGAGGCCAAGATAGGTGATATCAAATTGTATGGTTAGTCAATTTCGAAATATTTGGAAAATTTAGGGTTACAAGCAATGGTAAGAATGAAGGACCTTGAGAATTCCACCCACCATTAGAGGGATTCCCAACATTTTGAAAATAGTAACCTAGATTTTTTGAGGCACTATATTTCCAAGGATTTTTCATAGAAGACACTGAATTGTAATGAAAACCTTGTGGTATATATAAATTCAAAGTAGTACCTTCTCCTACCGAAGGATTACCAAAACCAGGAATATTTCCCCCAATCAAAGTATTAAAATGAGATGAGAGCCCTTGGTAAGGGTTCCACGCATTGGTGAAGGGGGGAAACCCCTAAGAAGTTCCTATAGAGGAGGGAGGCATGTTCCCTTGTTGACCAAAGACAAATTGATTCCCAGTTCTTAAACCACCAAAATCATGGTTCCAACCTTGAAAAGGATTGAAACCTTGACCTTGTGCAGAGAATGGAAGAGATCCTAAAAGAAGGGTTAGAATGACGAAAATGTGATCCAGGTTTATGGAGGAACATATTGAAATAGATAAATACACATAAAAGCGGAGATGCATTAGAAATAAAACTTCATTTCATTAATAACAAATAACTGAAATATGCTTACAGAAAAAATGGAGATAAACTAGCTAGGGTGCTGGTAGCTTTTTTCTGAGAAGACATGTGGGAGATATAGGTCTCTGAAATGTGTTAAAATGAGGCTCTAAGTCGTATTTATTGTTGAGAAACAATGAAAAACCCTAAAAATCCAAAAAACTAACCCTAGGAGATGAAGCATCAAAATTGTGGGCCTCGTTTGGGTAAATTGGTACATCAATCTTCTCGAGGACTTAATTTTAGCATATGATCTTCGTTTGACATGATCAATACCTTGTTATAAATATCTCTCTGATGATTACAACTTTTTAAATGATAAACATTGAAGGAAATTCCACGTTACTCTTAGTTTTCTCAAAAATGTCATTTAGGGCATCAAAACGGCTTTGAATGTTCAAGACGCAAAAAACTACTAAAAAAGTAAGATGTGATGAAACTAAAAAACTAAAAGAACCAATGGTGGGGGTCCAAATGTAATAGGTTTGTGGTGACGAATATCCACCTTGATCATTAGGGCCTCAAAACAGCTCTGAAATTTCAGGACTTGACAAACTACCAAAGACAGTAAGTTCTGCTAAAACTGAAAAACTGAAAGAACCAATGGAGTGGGTTCAAATGCAATAGGTGGGTGACCACCAATATTCATCTGGATCATCCCCCCCCCCCCCCCCTTAGGAAGAAATGGTCCCTATTGCATTAAATTCCTCCATGAGATGAGGCAAATTTTGTTAAACTTGGTATTGGATTTGTCGAAGATGTCATAGACCTACTGACAGACATGCTGGATGCGTTGAATAAATTTGGTTTCTTTATCGGCCTCAGATAGTATATGTGTGGATTTTTTCTGTGTGCTTGCATGAGGTATGGCAACATCAGGCGGTGACATGCTTAGGTCAGATAAATAGAGTGGTTGACTTGACAGTGTAGAGGAACCTCAATGGGTTAGGAGAAAATTTCATCGTATTCCTCCACAACTTTTTATGTAATATTCCCAATCTGGAACAGCTACCAAGGCATGACTGGAAAACGCATTTTCTAGCAATGGATGCTACAGGAATTGAAACCAAGATGTGGATCCCTTAGCATAATGTTTCTAAGTCCTAAATCTAAGAGATGGATCCAAAGAAATCCTTCTAAGGTGGTTAAACAGATCTACCACACTTAGATGTCCTAAGAAAGTACCCAACAAGGGACTGTAGCAAATACATGAGCCAATAATGAAGCAACAATGTTATTTTAATCACCCATAACATATGAAGATGTAGATAGCCAACAAGTGATGTTATAGTAGAAAAGAGAATACAATTCCTTGAGGAAACAATCACTCAAACAAGGGAATGCATGCCTCAAGAAATGTGGGGGAGAAAAGTCTCAACCCCTGGAAACAATAATACAATGATCCTTGAAAGGATTGGCAGAAATAGAGAAAATGGAAAAATTTTTGAAGTTACTGGGCAGCAGATGCAACTCAGGAACTAGAAATACATAGGGAAGGCTAAATATGATGAATGATCTGAAGTAAACCTCCTCCAAGGGATTCTCCAAGTGAAGGCTGATACTATCATTGGAAATATCACCCTGCAATCAGGAATACAAAACCCCACAACAAATGCACCATGAAAATAACGCAGTTACTAAAGAAAACTGTGTTGTAGGGGAAAAAGAATGAGTTTTCCCAATTCCAAGATCTGTAATAAGCTCCAATGGCTTCCAATCTGATCCTCCAAAGGAAAGAGAGACTCTCCCTCTAAAAACAATAGATGGAAGAGGTGTTGTGGAGTCTCCACTGGAATACTCTGCAACACAGAATTATGTTGTTGCAGAAATAACACTGTCCTGGAGGAGGATGCTTTGGCCTTGAGCCAAGGAGTGTGGAGAATTAAGAACAACCATTCAAGATGCCTCTCAAGGAGGTGAAGAAATCCTAAGCATGAATTCCCCACCAATTCTTGCTAAACAACAAAGAATGCTCAATTATCTACATTGACAATGAAATCAATAATCCATAGCATGAATAACAATGGTTGCCTTGCCCTCCTTCTAAACACATGAGAGCTCCCTCTCCATGGGCCCCACTCTATTAGGTTTTCATCCTTCAAGGAATATTCCCTCCTCTATCTCTGCGCTGTCCCATGTAGTGCTTTCCACCTCATACCCTGTGCTGTTTGACTTGGTAAAACTTATCCAAGCCTCTTTGCAAATGTCTCCTTTCACACATGAGGGTGTGAAATCTAGTTCCAAGGATGTTCCCCTTTCATACTATAGGGATTTTATCCATGTTTTTATTGTCATTGGGCCTTCTTACCCAATTATTCAACTTATAAGTGTAATTATCGAAATCTAATGTTCCAATTTATTAAAGGAAAAATTTGGAACATTACAGTCCTCCCCTCCCAAATGTTGCTTTTCCTAAAGCAACTACAAGGATAGAACTGAGAATTTTCCCCCAAGGCATGGAGACTAAATTTTTTTGGGAAAACATCTTCCCCAAATGGATTGTCCATCCCCAATCAATCATCCAGATAATATGAGCCACCTCCCAACAAGGGAACTCTTTAAAATCTCCTTCCACCTCAAGATCCGAAAATGAAGGTGGGCTGACAATGTAAACATGGTAAGCATCATATCCTACCCCAAGCTATCCTTCTCTCCACTTATGGTAAGTGTAGAGTGTGTGTTGATCCTGGGTTGCAGAATTATTTCCCTCAAATGGAAAAGTGAGGAATAATCCTCCAAAGAGTTCTCCTCCAAAATTGATGAACACGCTAGCCCAAAATAATCCATCCATGATGAATAGGAAATGGTAATCATAGAGTATCCCAAAGAGAAGCTTGGTGCAAGTTTTACATGATGATGCATGATACAAAAAATGTCTGACAAGGATACAACGCAGTCTCATCCACTGCAAGTTCAGAAAACAACATGGTAAGTAACATACAAGAATCATCACATATACTAATGAATAGTAAATGGATGAATGTAACAACAATACATGATCAAGCACTTACCCATGGCTATACAATGGATGTCTATAAATTCCATGGTCCACCTCAAAAGAGAACACATATGTAGCTGTGGTGGCCATATATCCTCCCTTGCTCGCTTTAGAACATGTAGTGCAGAAAATGTGGGAACTTCCTCCCCTCAAGGACACCTCCAACTCAGGTTCCAATCTCTCAATCATGCTCTCAACAAGAATAGAAACAATATCAGAAAATGGAGACATGATAAATAGAAGAATGAAGGAAATATTGATGGCTTCAGGCGATGCTTGAAGATACCAACAGTCTCCTATGTGTGTACAACGCAGTTTTACAAGCTATTGCTTGAGAAAAGTACAAGGCAAAATGTTTCCTTTTACATGGCTAATCATGCATGTCTTCATATGGTACATACTTGAGTGAAACAAATGAAAATACATGTGATGAAAAACATTTTTCCAAGGCCACATGAAATATGGTTTCCTCCATCATATATATTGGCCCAACAATCGTCATGGAGCAATGTGGCAAGCTTGCCCCCTTGTGAAGTAATGCACTGTATAGTAATGGTAAGAGTGTAAAAATCAATGAATGTAAAAACAAACTTCTTACCATATTCCAGAAGTAATATGATACATGGATCCATGAGTGAGTCCAACATAGTGTGTTGCTATACTATGAAGAAGAATGGTCCATATGCTGCAAAAGGATAGTCCTCTTTATGCTTGGAAACCCAAGTCAAGAAGAATATGTCATAGTGATAGATAACTCTATCCACTATTCTATCATCATCACCTATTCCTTTTTCACCAAGTGCATAAAATGTGAAGTGATCCTGGGGACACTACATCCATAAATCTCTGCTCCAAAGTGATAGCACTATGAGCTCACACAAATAAGCTCATATCAATACAAAGCTCTATTCTTTGACATGATCCTTGTCAAGGACTCCTCTAATAATGCTGCAACAAATATGGAAGACTTCCCAAGATGGAAGTGCTTCCAAATCATAAAATACCAAGGAGACAATGCCATCTCCTCCTCCTGAAACATCATGCAAAGTGTGAGAGCAGCTCTTCTCTTGCTCTCCCAAGAACAAGCAAAGCAACAAAATATTTTTCTGCATCTCCATACTTCCATCACACAACTCATATGATGAAGACACAATGAATGATATGAGTATCCCATCAACACCATGCATCCATAATCTGTGCTGCTCAATGATTCAATTATCATACAATCTCTCCTCCTTCCTCTTACTCTTAGGAAGAGTGTATGCCAAGTGATGGCCAAACTCTTTCAAGAGTAACCAGTGCAGCCAAGCCTCCTACTGCCCAGTGTCATATATCTGCAAGTAGCCTCCCAGCTCCTTGCTCATCAACCTCATCCACTCAATCACTTGTGGATGCCTTCTCCTTCTCTTCATCTTGGTATTCCTCCCATGAGGGCTACCATCCTCCCAAACCAGATTCCTGTCTTTGCACTTCATGGGATTTTGAAATGCAATTTTCTCAAGCATCAATGAGACCCTATAAGTACCCAAATAGGAGGTAGGAAAAAACCTCCCATCATGATGTGTATGGGTCAAGGAATGTCCAACACAAGCATGAGAGATATTATCCATCCTAATATGTCCTCCATCTTCTATCTATTCCTGTGAGAAAGGAATAAAATCACTGCACTACATGGTGTGTTGAAGTGCACCTCTAATGAGATCTCTCATTCAGACCTCGCTCTCAACATTAGTCTTCCAAAACCAATGATGTCTTAGATCTGCTGAAAGTAGAAGTTCCTCTTTGAGCTAAGAGGAGCTCATTGAGAAAGGGTCATCTTGAAAGGAGAAAGGTTTTCTCACTCCAATATGTCTACTATCGTCCTTCAAGTCTTCAAACCCCAACCTCAAGTGTTATGTACAACCCAAAAATGGCCCATGAGAATGGTGGTTTGTTTTCTTCTTGAATGTTTCCATGTTGCACAACGCAGTGCAACCAAGCTGCTCTATGGTAGTAGTGTGATTTAACCCTTGGTCATGCAAAAGTAAATCTCCACATTGATCAAACGAATTTGTGGAAATAATAGAAAGTGGAAATCTTTTCATACCTTGATGATATTTTGGAACTTCTTATAGGGCTACAAGAGTTCCTTCCTTGAAAGTGTTTGTTTCCCCAACTGTTGACGCATGTAGCTGCTCCTCCATGAGTGTGACAATGTTAGGACAATGCTCCTCAAGTGCTGTGAGATCTTCCTCCTTTGTTCTTTGTCCATTAAAGGTTTTGATCAACCTTTGAGTGAACTCTGCAAAATTCTTCACCCTTGCATGGCTCAAGTGGCTGCACCACCAAGCATAGGCTTCACCCTCCAAGTGCGGTGCTGAGATTTCAATAGCTTCTTTCCCTGCTACAGGATGTAGTAGGAAAAATGCCTCCAATTTTCTCACCCAAGTTCTTTTTGAAGATAACCCATCAAAAGTAGACAACATAAATCTATTGCCTTTGATTTCTCTTCTGCTGCGGGTCTCTTCTCTTCCTTTGACTGGATGAAATGAGGGAAATCTAGAGTCTCCTTGAAGTCTCTAGGTTGAGATCTGTACTAAAAAACGTATTCACTTAGAATTAAATTATCCAAGTATATTCCATGCTCAAGGTCTTCTTCTGGATGAGAATAGCAAGTGCATGGTCCTTCCATTTCTCATTCTTTAATCTTCTTGACCTCCTTGGAGAGGTCTTCTCTAGATTTGAACAATGATGAGAGTAATCTCATATTATACATCATTATAATATTCTTTTATCTTCTTGGGCTGAGACTCACAGGCTGAGCCAATAAAGATGCTCCGATACCACTATAATATTCCCAATCTGGAACAACTAGCAAGGCATGACAGGAAAATGCATTTTCCGGTAATGTCCACTACATGAATTGAAACCAAGACTTGGATCCCTTAGCACAATATTTCTAAGTCCTAAGTACAAGGTATGGCTCCAACGAAATCATTCTAAGGTGGTTAAACATGTCTACCACACTTAGATGTCCTCAGAAAGTGCCTGATGAGGGACTGCAGCAAACACATGAGCCAATAATGAAGCAAAAAAATTATTTTAATCACCTATAACATATGAATATGTAAATATCCAACAAGTTATGTTATAGTAGAAAAGAGAATACAATTCCTTGAGGAAAAAATCACTAAAACAAGGCAATGGAAGCCTCAACAATACATGTACAACGAAATAGATGCTCACTGCTACACTGAGAATTTTGTAGGCTAAAAGGATGCAGTTTATAAGAGGCACTGCATCATAATACATAAAAACTGAAATATAGGACAATACATGGCTCAAAAAATGCAGGGGAGAAAATTTTCAACCCCTGGAAACAATAATACAATAATCCTTGAAAGGATTGGCTAAAATATACAAAATGGAAAAAATGTTGGAGTTGCTGGGTAGCAGCTGCAACTTAGGAACTAGAAATACATAGGTAAGGCTGAATATGATGAATGATATAAATTAAACCTCCTCCAAGGGATTCTCCAAGTGAAGGCTGATCCTATCACTGGAAATCTCACTCTCCAATCAACAATTCAAAACCCCACAGCAAATGCACCATGAAAATAACGCAATTACTAACGCAAAATGCATTGTAGGGGAAAAGGAATGAGTTGGCCCAATGCCAAGATCTGCAATAAGCTCCAATTTCTTCCAATCTGGTCCTCCAAAGGAAAGCGAGACTCTCCCTCTAAAAACAAGAGATGGAAGAGGTGTTGTGGAGTCTCCACCGCAACACGCTGCAACACAAAATTATGCTGCTACAGCAATAACGTTTTACTGGAGGAGGATTCTTTGGCCTTGAGCCAAGGAGTGTGGAGAAAGAAGAAAAACCCTTCAAGATGCCTCTCAAGAAGGTGAATAAATCCTAAACAGGAATTCCCCAACAATTCTTGCTAAACAATAAAGAATGCTCAATTGTCTGCACAGACAATGAAATCAATAATCCATAGCCTGAATAACAATGGCTGCCTTACCCTCCTTTTAAACACATGAGAGCTCCCTCTCCATGGGCCCCACTCTCTTAAGGTTTCCTCCTTCAAGGAATATTCCCTCCTCTATATCTGCGCTGTCCCATGTAGTGCTTTCCACCTCATACCCTGCGTTGTTTGACTTGGTCAAACTTAACCAAGCCTCTTTGCAAATGTCTCCTTTTACACATGAGGGTGTGAAATCTAGTTCCAAGGCTGATCCCCTTTCATACTAGAGGGATTTTATCCATTTTTTTATTGTCATTGGGCCTCCTTACCTAATAATTCAACTTATAAGTGAAATTATCAAAATCTAATGTTCCAATTTATTAAAGAAAAAATTTGGAACATTACATTTTACGTTTGTTGTTGTCATGCAGGGGAGCCCTGTTTCAATTTTGGGGCCACAATATTCTTCTTTAGCTATGGCTGAATTATAAGGAAAAAAAAATTCTTGGTTTGGGAAACAAGCTTACTACGTTGCTTTCCAGTTGTCAAAGAGATGGCAGGAGGCGGCACTACCTCTGGTATCCTGTACAGCTTATTTCCCAAAGTAATAAAAAAACACAAGGCCTAGACTTATACATAGCATGTCACTTCCATGAGTATGGTTGGCCAAATAATACATCACACACATCAATAGGAGCAGCATCATGAAGTACCTCATCTGTGAATGGCTTGATGTTGTATGTGTTGATCACCGGTTGTCATTGATGTCAACCGAAGCAGCACCATGGGCTACCCCAATATTGTGTGAAATTTTTGAGCTACCAAATTAATATACTCTAGGTCAATAATTATTTTTATGGTTTCTATTTTTTGAGATGTTTCTGTTGATATATGGCATGACACATAATTCTTCATAGTTTGAGAGATATTCTTGTTTGAAGTTTGTACCCCTGTTAGTGGGCTAAAACCCATGAGGTTGTGGCATGGGTCATTGAAAAGTCATAATTAATATTTTTTATGCTCCTTAAATACCTCCCACATTCATTTGTTGAAGCCCCTCTCAAGCTAAGCATTTATATAAATTTTGATCCTCATTTCCTCCTTATGCAAGGGAGTTATCCATCTGAAACAGGTCATCACGGAATTTTCTCTCTAACTATTTTTCTACAAAGGTTCAAAAGTTGAAATTATTATGAGGCAAAGCTGAAATCCTGAGGAAGCTACTGTGAAATTTTTAGATCAAGGTACGCAGTATTTTTGGAGATATGATCTGTAGAAGTTAGTGTTTTTGGAGGCTCCTGAAATTCATCTCAAAGAAGTGACCTGGGTAAAATCATCATAACTCTCTCTTTGAGTATCAGATTGGAATTACATAAGAAATGGAAGATAGTGCATAGACTGTAGATTTCTCCCCATCAATTTTAGAGCCAAATGTAGAAACAATGAAACGTGGCATGTCGTACAAGTTTGCTCTGCTGAAACAGTCCATAATTAGGGAATTGTGAGAGATTGGGTATAACTCTCCCCTGAAGAATTAAAATTAGGTCACACCTATGGAATTGGAAAGACGACACAGAGGACTAATGCAAGACCAAAAATCAGATATTTGGGATCTGAAATAACAGAGATACACCAGATTCAATATCGAGCTCCTAGAAGGCAAGAAAAAGCTAGATCATGTGTTGTCAAGGGTTGCAAAGGACCAGAATTTCTAGGGCAGAAAAGAAAATCAAGGTGCAGCAGAGGGTAGCATGACAAGAGAAAAAACCAAGGTGCATAACAGCAGCAAGCAGTTCATCATATGAAGTCTTCAAGTGGACAACACTGCATACAATCATTGTAAAGGTATCATTGTACTAAGTCATTGTAAATACATTATTGTAAAAATTGTACGAGTGTATATCTGCCAAGAGTTGAAGAGGCAGTGTTGGGAGGTCTAGGATCATCATTAGGTGGTTGTGTCAAATTTGGGGTTATGGTATATTATATCTTCTTCTTATACATCATTCTATATCATTGTAAAGTGGACCATTTTCCCTTGTACAAGATTCCATTCTTCTTTTATTATTCTATAGGTTGGTAGGGCAGAGCTAGGGTGAGTTGTAGCTCATTGGGTGATGGGGAATTTGGTCAGTTGACTGTTGAAGAATCTCTGGCATTGGAGCGTCCATCCAGTGGGAGCTGGAGAAGAATGCTTTTCTAGATTTTAGGAAGTTGCAGCTTTATTTTCAATTGGAGTTGAATATTAAAGAATTATTAGAAAATCATTAGGTGGTTTTTGTCCTGGAGTGGGTTTCCACCTTAAAAAATATGTGCATTTGTGTTCCTTTTTTTTATTGCTATCATTGTACAAACACTGATAATAATTGAACATTAACTAATGCTCTAATTGAAATGAATAATGATTCACCGCCCCTCTCAGTATTTCCAACAATTGGAATCAGAGCTTGGTTCCTTCAATAGCAGTTTAACAGCTGGAAGAATGTCATGGAGCATACCAAGAATGGTGTACCTCTATTCAATGAAAATAATTATGCACTCTATAAAGGAAGAATGAAGTTCTATCTCTTGCCACAAGGTTACGAAGTATGGGACACTGTTCAAAATGGATTTATATCAACCATGGATGAACAATGTAAGAAGAATTTGGTAAATGATGCAAAAACAAAGAACATTATTATTAGTGGACTTATTTAATCTTCTTATCATAAGGTTTTGGGTTGTAAAACTGCCAAAAATATATGGGACAAGCTTGAGAATATATATGCAGGTGACTCAAATGTTAAAGAAGCAAAGCATAAAATATATAGAGAAAAATTTGAGCAACACAGAATGAAAGAAGATTGCAACATTGTTGCATACTTCCAATACGTTGATGAAATAACCAATACTATGGAAGGATTGGGAGAGCCAGTTAATGAGAAGACTATTATACGAAATATTATTAGAACATTACCAGGAAGATTCAACCCAAAGGTATCTGTCTTAGAATCCAGTGAGAATATGGACAAACTCAGCAAATATGAATTACATGGAGTTCTCATAGCATATGAAATGAGACTTGATGAATAAGAGGGTACTTCGCATCTAGAAACTGTGTTCAATACATCTAAGAAAACCAATAAGGATAAACTACCTTCATTTGAAAATACATGCACCTTAAAGTGTGAAGAAAAGGGAGATGACGGAGAAGTTCTTTCAAATGAATAATATGCTTACTTCACGAGAAATCTAAAAATTGGTAAGGGAAAATTCAAAGGTAAAGTTCCATTGATATGTTTCGGCTGTGATGACGTTGGGCATTTTGGAGAAAAATGTCCAAAAAAAAGTGATGGCCACTCAAAAGGAAATAAAGGCTTTAAGAAATTGAGCAAGCAAGGACCCAAAAGGAACTTTCTCTCTAAAGAAGATAGCTCACCATCCGATGAAGACAATCACAGTGAAGAAGAAGCCAATGAGAGAGTATTTTTTATGGCCAAGCACAATAAACCCAAGCACAATAAATAAGAGGTATCAAACAAAGAAGAAGAAGGATTGACCATAGAATAATTTTATAAGGAAGCAATCAAGCTTATAAAAGATCTCAAGGCAGAGAAGAATTGTTCCAATACTCTTGAATAACAAGTTCAAGGTCTCAAATTTGAAGTTGAAGAACACAAATGCATTGAAGAGTCACTTCAAAATAAGTTGGAAGAAAGCAACCAAGAAAGGGAAGAATTAGAAGCCAAAGTAGTCACGTTGCATGAGGTAGTGAAGAAAGGAAAAACTATCCAAAACTATGCCAACAGCTCAAGGGAATTGGAAGAACTCATCAAAAATCAACGATATTACAATGAAAAAACTGGAATCGGTTACAAAGAAGAAGAAGCAGGACCTTCTATAACAAAATACAATGAACCTATGAGATCTGACATGCATGTAGACTTCATTGGACAAGATTCACAAGAACAGCCTTGGAATACAATTCCTGGATGAAAATTTCCATCCAGATACCAACATATTTTTTATGGCTACTATTATTCATGTGGAAAATTTGGTTATAAAGCTGTAGAATGTCACACGTACCCTAGGAATGAATACAATTCCAGGAGATCTGTCAAATATGAACCTCACAGGGCTCAGCAAAACATCAATAGATTTGAACATTTAAGAAATAATATTGAATGTTACAAATGTCAAAACTTTGGACACATAAGCAAAGATTGCAGACTTGAAAATCCTCCAGAAGAATCTTCGAAGCCACAGAACGAACGAACATGGAAGAAGAAGAAGACTAATAATTGTGCAATCACTTTCAAGGCTCAAAACAACAAGGATGTGTGTTATGTTGAAAGTGGTTTCTCAACGCATATGACTGGAGATAGAAATAAATTTGTATCTCTGAAATAGAAGAAGGATGGAACCGTGTCCTTTGGAAATGATCGATCTTCAAATGTTATAGGATCAGGTACTGTCACTCTCAAAAGCAAAGATGATCTAGCCAAGAATGTTCTATTGGTTGAAAACATGAATCACAATATGCACAGTGTTGGAAAAATGTGTGATCCATGACACACAATACTATTCAACAACAAAAAATGTGAAATTAGGAAAGGCATGTATGGTGAAATTGTGGCTACAGCAAGTCGAGCTCCAAATGACATATATGTTATGGATGAAGCAACTAAAGCATGTCTAATAGCTAAGGATGATGATTTAATATTTGGTATCAATGATGATCGACTAAGTAAGAAGTTTTCTACAAACGTGCAAAGTGATTTCGAGATGTATTTACTTGGTGAGCTCACATACTTCTTAGGCCTTCAAATATCTCAGAAAGAGAAAAGAATATTTATATGTTAAGCCAAGTACATCAAGGAAATTCTTAAGAAAATCAAAATGGAAGATTGCAAACCCATCCTTAATCCAATGGTAATAGGTTGCAAATTCAGCATAAATGACTCATCTAAGGATGTGGATCAAAGGTTGTACAGATCTATGGTTGGTAGTCTTCTATATGTAACAACCTCCCAACCAGATGTTATGAAAGCAGTTGGACAAGTAGCAAAATTCCAAGCAGCACCAAAATAATCAAAAATTAAATATTCACCAACATTAGAATATCTTCGCTAGAAGCTTGGGATTCTCCCAAGTTCTCATTAGATTTCCTTATTCAAAATATAAAGGGGGAGTGGAAGTAGATTGCAGGTCTGCAAGACGGTTGTGTGTCATGGGGAGTGGAAGTGTGTACAGGTCTACAGGATGGTTGTGTTTCAGGGGGGAGTTACTCTTTTCCATTGATGTGAAAGGGGGAGAGAATGTTGTAGGAATATGTGTCATTATTGCAGGGGGAGTACTTGTGTTGCCATCAATGCCAAACAGGGAGATTTTTTATCAAAGGCTATCATTGATGTCAACCCAAGTAGCACTAGGGCCTACCCCAATATTCCAGGAGAATTTTGAGCTAACAAATTAATATAATCTGGGTCAATAATTCTTTTTATGGTTTCTACATGATGAGATGTTTCTGTTGATATATGGCATAACACATAATTCTTCACGGTTTGATAGATATTCTTGTTTGAAGTTTGTACGCCTATTAGTGGGCTAGAACCCATGAGGTTGTGCCATGGGTTGTTGAAAACTCATAATTGATATTTTTTAAGCTCCTAAAATCCATACAATGTTCACTTGTTGAAGCCCCTCTCAACCTAAGTATTTACATAAATTGTGATCCTCATTTCCTCCTTATGCAAGGGAGTTCGCCATATGAAACAGGTTATCATGGAATTTTTGCTCTAAATGTTTTTCTACAAAGGTTCAGAAGCTGAAATTGTTATGAGGTGAAGGCGAAATCCTGAGGAAGCTGCTATGAAAATTTTAGATCAAGGTGCATAATATTTTCAGAGATATAATCTGTGGAAGTCAGTGTTTTTGCAGGCCCCTGAAATTCATCTCAAAGAAGTGACCTGGGTAAAATTGTCATAACTCTCTCTCTATAAATATCAGATTGGAATTCCATAGAAAGTGATAGATAATGCATAGACTGTAGTTTTATCTCTATCAATTTCAGAGCCAAATGTAGAAACAGTGAAATGTGGCATGCCATACAAGTTCGCTCTGCTGAAACAGTCCATAATTATGGCATTGTGAGAGATTGGCTATAACTCTCTCTTGAAGAATCAAAATTGGGTCAGACCTATGGCATTGGAAGGAAGGCTCAGAGGAATACTACACGACCAAAAATCAGATATTAGGAATCTAAAATAATAGAGATACACCAGATTCAATATCGAGCTCCTAGAAGGGAAGAAAAAGCTAGATCATGTGTTGTCAAGGGTTGGAAAGGACCAAAATTTCTAGGGCAGCAAATCAAATCAAGGTGCAACAGATGGTAGCATGATAGGAGCAGAAACCAAGGTGCATAACAGCAACAAGAAGTTCATCATATGAAGTCTTCAAGTAGGTAGCACTACATACAATCATTGCAAAGGTATCATTGTACTAGTTCATTGTAAATACATTATTGTAAAAATTGTACTAGTGTCTATCTTCCAAGAGTTGAAGAGGCAGTGTTGGGAGGTCTAGGATCATCATTAGGTGGTTGTGTCAAAGTTGGGGTTATGGTCTAGTATATCTTCTTCTTCTACATCATTCTATATCATTGTAAAGTGAACCATTTTCCCTATTACGAGAGTCCATTCTTCTTTTATTCTTCTATAGGGTGGTAGGGTGGTGCTAGGGTGAGTTTTGGCTCATTGGGTGTTGGGGAATCCGTTTAGTTGACTAATGAATAATCTTGGGCGTTGGAGCATCCATCCAGTGGGAGCTGGAGAAGAATTATTTTCTAGATTCTACGAAGTTTGAGCTTAATTTTTAATTGGAGTTGAATATTATAGAATTATTAGAAAAGAATTAGGTGGTTTTTTTCATGGAGTGGGTTTCCACCTTAAAAACTGTGTGCATTTATGTTCCTTTTGTTTTCTTCTATCATTGTACAAACACTGATAATAATTGAAGATTAAATAATGCTCTAATTGAAAGGAATACTGATTCACCCCTCCTCTGAGTATTTCCAACAGTACAAAATGTGGAACTGTTGGCATACGCAGAGATCTCTTCCTTGGTGAAGCCACCCAATGGTATACAGATGTGGGTGTGCTATGGTCAGTAGGTCGAGCCACTTCATGAAATCTACTTAAATGAGGTTCTCTTGGCTTCTGCTATTGACAAGGACTTGCAATGGAGAACCCTTTACCCACATCTGCAAATGGTATAGGCGCTCCTCCCTCCTCTGGATCCTCAGGATCCTCCCTATGGAGATTGGTGGTGGAAAAAATGGCATTGGGATTTGCATCAATGATCTGTTTCCCTTTTTCATTGCCCTTTTTTCTTTCTGACTCAGGATCAAAAAATGCACCTGATTCGGGTGCCTTCATTTCAACTAGCAGTGACTGTTTGGCCCAACACTTATTTTTGCTGTGACTGGGCTGTTATGAAATTCACACCACTTCCCCATGTCCTTCTTTGGATTTGTGTTGTTTTTCTTAATCACCCTGATTTGGCTTTTCTCCTTGTTATGTGGTTCAGGGTTGCCTTTCCTTAGCTTCGGATTCATGGATCCAAAGTCTCGCTTATTCTACTTAAATTTATGCTTGATCTTGGTGTCATAGAGATATGCCATGCCAAGCCAGGAAATTTAGAGGAACTCCATTTCCTCCTGGATGTGTCTATGCAAAGAGCTACAGTACTTGGGCATCAAATGTATATATGAATATTTAATACCCAATGTTGTGCGCAGGGTATGGAATAGATTCGCCAGTTCTTCCATATCTTGATCCCTTTGTTGCTACAATGTGGTCCATTAGATGTACTTGCCCTCATAGCTCCAAACAGGTTAATATTGTTCCTTGATGCTGTCTCAAAAGAATTCCAAGTGGGTGCAGCTGAGAACAGAAAGGGTTCCCTCTGATCCTTCCACTCATAGTATTTTTCCCACCAATATTTGACATGGGGGGAAACTTTGAGGAGTGAAAAAGTAATGTTTTTTTAGTCGGAGAAATCATGGACTGAGAGATACCCTTCCAAAAAATTCAACCATATATTTATGAAGTTTGTGTCCATATGGTTTTAAAATACAGTAATGTCGAAGTTGACATGTACCTTGAAAGGAGAGGTGGCTCTGGAGTGGTTGATAGATGTAGATGTGCGGCCAGTGGGAAACTATTGGAGGATCTGGGCAAATTTATCCATCGTCACCTTCCTTTGTTTCTCGAGGGTCTCCTCGATCGATAATTTGATAGGATCTCCTACTCCCTCATCTTTATTTTCTTCTTCCATGTGAGGTCGTGAGGGTTTGTGAGGCTGATCTTGCAAGGGTTCAACCATGTCAAGCCCTAACTCAAACTGAAAAACTAAAAGAACCAATGGTGGGGGTTCAAATGCAATAGTTGGGTGGCCACCAATATCCACCCGGATCAATATGACTGCTTCCAAAGGGAAAACCCTAAAAATATGCTAAACCACTAGCCATAGAAGACATAGGTGTGGAGACATTAGATGAAATGGTGACAAGAACTCAGGAAATTTCACTATAGAGAATCCCAAACGAAAATGATCCAATGTGGGAAGAAAAATATTGGGTGCACCCACTCGAAGATGGAATGGAGATAAAGCCAAATATTGCAGTACTAGGAGTGATAATTGATATAGAAATTGTACCTCCTTCTACGGGAAGAGGAGTATGCACACTAGAAGTACTCATTGTCGAAACTATTTTCCCAGTAGTCATCATCGAAAGAAAAGGAGGATAAATAGTAGGGCTTGTACGTCTGCGAGTCGGGGTCCCAATGTATAATATAATGCCCAGAAAATTAGGAGAAAGAGGTGAAGAAGGAGTGAAAAGAGACTCGGAAATATATTCAACCTCAACTTGTTATTCCAATGGAAAAAGAACCCTAGAAAGGAGTGGAGTAATCCTTTCCAAATAACGACTTACACTGGGATCACCCTATGCAATTATATCATCAAGCAAAGGATCACTCTCTCATGCGTTTGCTGCTACTGATTGAAAATAGATAGCATAATTTCTCCTACACCTTTTCGGAGAAGGCTCGTCACTTTCAAGTGAGAGACCACAAAGTCTCCTTGATCGATGAATTAATTGATCAGCTACTTTTAATTACTAAGCGAAATTATAGGGATTCAAAAAATTATAAAGCTATGGCAATCTAGGAGCAAAGAACACTTTCTCAAAATGTCCCTAAATATTCAACCAATCAAAAAAATTCTCAGGTATTTCCACTCCATATGATTAGGTCCAGACACCAAAATATAATAAAGTATATATATAATGATCTTCCGAAAATATTATGGGGTAACTATACCCTAGGCCTACTAGCGAAGGTACCAGAAGTAGTTACAATGACCTCTAGACAAAATCCTTTTCCAGTGCAGGTACTCGAGATTTGCAGCGTCACCAACCAGAAGTACTAATGAAAATTATGAAATTTCTACCTCGGGTACAATGGGTATTCGCCCCCACATTCACCTATGTGATACCTAGGAATGGGAGCTAATGTCACCAGTTCATATCTGCAACCAGGCGGAATAGTCTTTGGTCAGGATCTGACAAGTAGGAGATGGGGTATCACTCTTCCCTGCTTTAAATTACCTTCGTTCATGACTCCATTTTTAGGAGAAATTTCTAGGACAACCTAAATACAATGGGTTTCACTCCTTTAATCAACTTCTAAGTTTAAATTCAAAGTGGCCTTGGATAGTTAATTCTCCACACACCTATTGCAAGGCCTTAATGGCCAAGACTAGTTGATGTATTTACAGACAAATGAAAAAATTCTAGTTCATTTTAGTTGTTATCACTTGATTTTAGAGGTTTTTCTTTATTTCAAGAGTGAGATGGAGGTGCAACTTATGGTGTTCTAAATGGAAGAAGTAAAAAAAAGAGACTTTTTCTTCAATGAAAAGAGACTTCTATAAAGGGAACTATGAACAAGCTAGTTAAAGAAAATATGTTTCTTTTATTTATTCAAAGTGCATGCTCACACACTCAAAATCTACAAAAAATACTAAATTTTTTTACAATGCAACTATTCTAATGCAAACTATGAATGCTTAATGAAAGATTCTAGGATTACTCCAAAAAACAAGCCAATGTGTTTCCCAATAAATTGGTCAAAACCCTGGCACAAAGAGGGACAAATTAAAAGAAAAACTTCTCCTAATAAAGAGGTCAAAAACATGACACAAAAAGGGGAAAATTCAAACAAGAAATTTTCCCAACAAATAGGCTAAAAACTTGAGACAAGAAAGGGTGAATTCAAACAAGAACTTTTCCCAAAACCAAGCAAATTCAACCAAATGAAAAAAATTGCACTTGCTCAAAAAAGACAAGGAAGCCTTAAAACAAAGCCGAAAGAAAAGTAAGAGGAAAAAAAATATGTTTTTAATGTATTTTTCTTTTTAAGGATGCAAGGAATTCTTTGAGAAAGCCAAAACCTACTCAAGATCTCAAGATCACCAAATTGAGAAAAAAAGGCCTCAATTTTCTTAAGCCAAAAACATCATTTGCATGACAGGACTTAACATGAGGAAACTAGTTTCACATTCAAATAAATGACCTAATTAGCAACACAAAACTTAACCAAATAAGAAAACTCCAAGAAAATCAGGAAAACTCTTCAAGATTACCAGAAGTACCTTTCTTAAAAAACCAAGGAAAACCAAGAAATCCAATGAAAGAAAAGAAAAGGTTATGTAATAAGAAGGTTGGGCATGAACAAATTAACACTAATTCATTGTTCTGAATACTCAAAACACCAATAACGTCAGCAGGAAGCTCTGGTCCCAAACACAAAAACTGAAACTTCATAAAAGGGGAAACCCCTCGGTCGACTAGGTTTTTCAGCAAGAAAGATAGGAAATTGAAATTTTTTTAAAAGCAACATTTTCCAAGAACATCAATGATTAAACATAAGAAATAAAAAGAAGGAAAAAATATTTACTAGACTGAAAATCTAAAATTTTCATTTAAAACTGGTGATATGTGGCTTGACAATGATCAACCTACGTGTATACCCAATTTTTCACAAGGAAACACATGTATATGTGTGTTTCTTTAGAAAAAAGTGTGTTTAGACATGACTATGTAAACTAGAAAGCGCGTACAAAAAGGGAAGTAAAAAGAAATTTAAAAATACAAGTCTAATCCAAAACATCAAATATTTTTCCTAGATTGATAATGAATGAAAGAAGTTGGAAAAGTGATCAAACCAAAAAGAAAGCAAAGATCTAGAGTGAAACAACTCAAACTACAAATTACAAGAATGTAATCCTTAGTGGAGTTGCCAATTCTGTTAGGAGATGAAGTACCCTAGGGTCTACGTCGGTAACCCCAATAAATCAACAAGCATACAACAACAAGAAGCGTACAAATTTACCATCCTAATTCTTGAACTAGTAAAATGGGAAGAATGTGTAGTACCCATAGGTCCTACGTCTGAAGGTGATATCGCAGGGTTCAAACCCTCTGCTTCTCCTAGTGATGCAAAACCTGAAACTCACTCAAGAAAAGCACATACACTAGTGATAACTGAAAGAATGTTTAAGATGTTAGTGTTAGATCATATAAGAATATAAACATAAAGACATGAAATCATTCATAATAGGATCATAACATGTGTAAAGCATTAATATTATGGACATCAAGAATGGGACAAATCTTATTTATTGATGAATGCAAAGAATTGTGGATGAATACCAACTGATTCAGCCATGACTCCAACAAAAACCATACTCTAAATCTTTCCAGCCCAAGCCTCAACAATCTCCTTCCAAAATAATGCACATGGATGTTATATAAGAGGAATGAACATCTTTTTCGGGGAATAAATGGTTTCCACAATCTCGGAGTGTAGGAGGCACAAGGATAAATTAGATGTGAATAGAGACTAAATGACTATAATATCAATACCTAACTCTCACCCCCCTTAAGGCCTTCCCATGGGGTATATTTATACCACACCCAAACAGTTGTTTCAGTTGGGATACAGTTACGCCACGGGCTTCTGTAGGTAGAATTCTACTGTAACCCATAAACCCCACCTGGAATATAGGTAATTTAATATTTTTTCATATTTAAAATTATATACAACACGTTTGCACACATTTTTTACAGAGAAGAGTTGTGTATGGAATTCAAAATAATGTTTTTTAGATAAATGACCAAGTCTAAAGTGAAAGGGCTTACCAAGGCCATAACTCAGAGAATCAAGTATACAGAGGCGAAAAATGATGCTATAACAATCATAAACTCTCAGTTCTATTTGGAAATATTTATAGGACCAATATCTCCTCCTTCCTTACTTCATCAAATATGTTCATTTACCATGTTATTTATGTTCAACAAAATAAAATATAAATATATAATACTAACAGAGTTTCGTAATTTTTCCCACGTCACTTGCATATAATTTTAAGTTATCAAACCCTTATATTATTGTGAGGCATTATTTGATTAAGGGATGTGGTTTATTATTATCGTAGTCAAATTATAAGTCGTAAGAATTTCTATATATTACATTCCCCCTACATTTACATTGTCCTGAGGCTTTTTTCACGTTATAAATGTCATTTATTTTTAATCTATGATTCAAGTTAAGGGTTGGCTACAACAATATGGTAACCTAATAGTTGTTATCGTTATTTACACCCTTCAATATACTTCGATTAATGTATATGGAATTCAATGGAGACTCCATTTTTAGTCATTTTGACTTAAACATGTACATCCTTCAGTAATCCATGCTAACATATTTGGCCTACCATTTTATCGGTATGTATTTATTTTAGTTTAATCAACAACTATGATCAAAATTAATGTTTTATATTGGGTGAACGTCTCTTCTCACACATGCTATGGTTCATTTGTTACGATACAATGCATTGACAAAAGGTGGCACTAAAACATATAACTACATGGTCTTTATTTTGATATTCCAGTGTAATTATGGTGAAATTTGTTCATCAGTGGGATAATAGTTGAAAAAAATGTGGATTTCCTATGATTTTCTTAACACTAATTCTCATCGTTTCTTTTGAAGGTAACTCTACTGTGTTGTTGTTGGTTTTTATCCCTTCCACATTTTCACTTAATATTATCCTATTCAAAATATTTATATTTATGTTCAAGGTTTATTTTAAAATTTTCTTTTAAACTAAAAATATTAGATGACTTCCAATTTTTTTATGTGTTTTACAACTACTAACTCAGTTCTCTTATAATTATCTGCAATGATTTTCTTAAAGTTTTTGTTTTTTTCTAATGGTCTTCGATCAAGCTCATTGCCTCTAATTTCAGCATGTTGTTCTACTAGATAATTCTTTAATCTATTGCACATTTTTTTATGACCTTGCTTCCGCTTATCTAGTAACTAGAAGGAATAATAGGTCTGACTTATGTTTATTTTTTGTGGTTTGCAGATTAATTAATTTTTTATTTCTTTTAAGAAAAGGGATGAAACCCTAAATGGTTTTTCAGAATACGTGGTTTCTTTTTCTAGTAATATTGTACAGCATTACTGGGTCTTTTAAAAAAGAAGGAAACCCTCATGTGCTTTGTCACCTTTACAACTCTTCCTTTTGTGCTATGTTAAATGACTCTTTTATCATTATTATTTCATGTTACAATTTTTTTCTTTTATTAAATTGTTGACTTCTCTCCGAAACCATTTAGAGGTTTTATCAATAAGGTAATATGAAGATATTTGTTGGACATTGGATAAACCAATGCTCCATGTGTGTTTTGGGACATGGACTAACCGTCTCTCGTGAATCCTTATCTTTGGTGATGGGATTTTTGATTAACAGCGCTAGGTTTTTCTCTAACAACAATCATGATTTCCAACAAGTGGTATCAGAGCATAGGTCACGAATTTGATAAACTCCAAACTCATATTGGGGGGAGATTTTCGGACATTGGATAAACAAATACTCCATGTGTGTTTCACGACATGGACTAACTGCCTCCCGCGGATATTTGTCTTTGGTGATGCGATCATTGAATAACTCATGCAGGTTTTGGTCTAATGACAATCATGATTTCCAACAATATTATTGTATTCTTATGTTTTCTTTAGAATGATTATAATCAAAGTTTTTTACTCATTTATTTTTTTCCTTTTTTTCTCGATTTATTATTGGTCTCTGTAATAGGGTTTTCACCTCTCTTTTTTAACTTGCTTCCAATTCCATGTTTTTATATTGGACTAAATAATGACTATAATTACTATACAAAATTATAGTTGTGTATTTCCCTTTTTATCTCCTTCTTTTTATTGTAGTTAGAAACCCCATTTTCAAGTTCGATTTGAGTCTAACAAATAGTTTATGAATTATCATTTTCATAACATATAAATATGCATATTTCTCCTTTAAATCCTCGTTTCTTCTTTTTATTACATTTATGACTTATGACTATATTCTTTGTTATTAACCTAATTATTAATTCCCATATTCTTTATATATATTTTAGTTTGATACTTTAGTCCACCTTTTTAATGTACTTTTTTTTTAAGGCCAAGAACCAACAATGTTTCTACAATCTGTTCACAGGTAATTATATTATGATCTTATCAAAATTAATTATTAAATTTACAAGTTATCTTATATATTCACTAAACAAATTCTTACTACCCTAGATTCATTCCATTGTACTATGTTTTATATGTAGAAAGACTAACTCAACTACAATATATTCATATAAGGCCTTCTTATTTGGAATTTATACTTCCTATTCTAGTTCTATTTCAAATCCTTGTAAACACATTTCTCTATTTGAATTCTCTCAGATTGTGAATTTTTCTTCTTTAGAAGTCATTTTTCCCGAACGAAAAACATCTGTAAATCTGAGTAGTCTTGCTGAATATGTCATACATACAAATCATCATCTTAGGATAGGTGAAGCCTCTCCTTCTACATCAACAAATCCTTGCCTAAATCCTAAATGCTGAAATATCCCTTTCCCTCATGAATCTAATCATGTGATGATGATGCATCAATTGCCTTCATTAGAAAATGAAGATCCTAGATCAACAGAAATGTTCAGCAAAATGAGACCTTCAAATATGTCAAAATATGGTCTAGGAAATCTCTAACAAATGGATGATTTGATTCGTCAATCAAGATTTTGTTCTCTTCAAGATAAATGTAAAATCCAACGGTCACAGAAATGCATAAGTTCTTGACTTTAATGAATGGATGAAAAAAAGCATAAAGTAGATACCAATTGGATGAAAGAAATGCTAAATTGGGACATCTATACCCATCGAGAGGCAGAAGTTTTTGGCCTCACTCATTCTAGTGAAGAAAAACTCAAACTGTCTCAAGAATGGAAAGAATTCATGGACAAAATATTTTCCTGGATATCTTTCTATGTTTGGAAAGCCATGGATAATTTAGAAAATATTCTGATGACTGATACTACATAATACTCCTCTCAGCATTCATGGTCTGCTCTAGATGGCAGTAAGATTGAAACCTCTACCACATTTCCCCCTTATAAGGGAATCATCCCAGGAGAAGCTCAGAACTTAGCCAAAACTATCCCTCTAGTTCTGAAGGATGAAAATGCTCTAGGAATTGATGGTAGAACAAAAAAATCCAGTGAACAGTTAAATTGGACCAATACAGCCATTAAAGGGCTAGAAATGAACACTGTAAAGTCTTGTACTGTTAAGGAACAGATTGATGGCATCCAAGTTTCAGTAAATAGTGTAAATAGTTGTTTGAATGATGTACAATTTCCTACTTCAGTTTTGAAAAGTTATGTCAGAGAATATTTTAGTAAGATAGATATGGTAGAAGGAAAGATTGACCAAGAAATGCATTCAATTATAGAATTGAATAAGAAATTTTATAAGTTACAAATGGTCAAAACAAATAAGCCAGTGCTTGCTTCTTTTTTGTACAAAAGAAATGTCAAAATTCAGAATCCTGTTAAACCAGTTGATAGATTTCCTTAGCTATTCCTTAGAGAAGTATCTCAGTCATAGACAGAAATACCATCGGAGAAATCTGAATCATTTGAAAGATTATCTATTTTTTCCTTGTTTAAGGAAGCAAAAAAAGATTCAAAATCCCAAATATTTCCCATTTATGAGCCACTTGAAGGTCAATTTTCAAGGTATCCTGCTCTAGACCTTAGTGGCAAAGGAAAGCTTCCAGAAACTCATACTTTCTTTCGAGACTCTCATAGAGAGTGGACCATTGAAAACTTAAGTGTGGGACAAATTAGACAAATGATTGATATGATTTTTGCTTAATACAAGCTTATGTGTCTAAGGGGGAAAAGTGAAATAGAAGCTTGTAAAACAATCATACAATGTTTTATTGGAAATTTATTAATATGGTGGGAAGCTGAAACATCTCCAGCTCTTATTACAAAAATGGAAAATGACTTTTGAAAGATGAAGTTGGAGATATAATCCACAATTCTGATGGCATGCCACAAAATAACATGATTGGAGCCTTGACTTCAATGGTTCTTGAACATTGGTGTGGATCCGAGACAGGTCTTACAGATAAACATGAAATGATTCTTATGAATCATAAGTACAAAAAATTATCTCAATTTGAATATTTTCATAGAGACTGGATGTAGCACATATATGAAGAAAAAGAATCCAAGAATCTCCTATGGAAACAAGTTTACCTAGCAACATTACGTTCATAATTTTTTGACTATCTAAAGCTACAGGATTCTTTCTAGTTACCATTTGAGTCTTTTACTTGCAGGGAAATATACAACATTATTACAAAGACTATGGTTGGACTTTGCACCAGTGAAAAGGTAAACAAGTCTTTAGATAAACTTTCTTGTTTGCCTCACAACAAGTCTATTTGCAATAAATATGGCCTCACTATAGATGATCATATTTTTAAGAGAAGAAAGGCCAAGAAAAAGTATCAAGAACACCCAACCCAAGGTCAGAAGTCAAGAAAAAGGACTATTCATAGGTCCAAAAGGAGACATTAGAAATATATCCCCAATACGTATTATTACCAGCCCAAGGAAATCCATTTGCATTCTTCAAAGCAAGAAAAATGGAACAAGCTAACTTGCTAGCTTTGTGGCCAGCCAAGTCACACTTCTCAGAGATGTCCTATGGGAGAAGAATCAAGGAAAAATAGAGGTAAGAAATATCAACCTCTAAACAGACAAAATAAATCTGTCAAAATACAAACCCCTATAATTTGCATGAAATGCGTGTCTAAAAATCACAGAATTGAACAGTGACAGAATCTGGTTATTCATCAACAAGTTCAGCAGCAACAAATTGACGATTCATCTTATGATGATTCTTCCAGTCCCTCTTCCTCTGGTTCATCTATTGAAGAAATAAATACTCATATGACAAATTGTTTTTTTTTTTTCAGATTCAGAAGATTGTTGATGTAATTATTCATTTGACTCTAAATATTCCAGTGACAATTCTTCATAAATGCCAAAGAACAATACTAAACAACCTAAAGAAAAGGTGTTAATGGCACAAACTACAGATGAATATGAACTCAAAATTCTTTCACAAATTTGAGGAATAGAAGAAGGAGAAATGAATAAAAACTCCTAGAAACATTTCTAAGTAAAATACAATCTTCCAGCTCCAACAAAGGATCAAATAAAAAGCCTTTATTTGTGGATGCCTCCTTTGAGTGAAATACAAAATCCTTTCAAAGGGACCAACTGCAGTCCAAATTTCACTCACTCACTTTGGGGGAGGTAAGTAGAGAAATCCATCATTTGAAATCATAAATCTCTACTCTCAAGTTCCACATTTCTCAGTTAGAAAAATGCAAATAGCCTCTTACTCAGAATTTTCCTTCAAGTACCACTACATACACTCTACATGCTGCACCTAAAATTGATGAAGAAAATGTTGAAATATTTGAGGGTAAAAAGGAACCTACAATAGGCTTCCAAGAAATGAGAATTTTACCCATTGAATATCAACAACACCATGTCCTCCTGAACATTTGTATCAAAGGCCAAATGTTCACTCTGAAAACACTTATAGATTCAAGATGAGATGTGAATATATTCAATACAAAAGTAATCCCAGCCAAGTTTTGGGTCAAATCAACCAGACAAGTAGTGAGGTTGGGAAATAAAACTCTTCATTATGAAGTTCCCCATGGATCTATTTGCTTTGACTAGCACTGCATCAAATTGAAATTTGCAGTAGCAGGCATTCCTATAGACTGTAATGAATACATAGATCTCTGTGAAAAAAGAAATAAAAGAATTAATAGATAGGAAATTAATAAGAGAATCTGACAGTCCTTGTAATTGTTACAAATTTTATGTAAACAAAAGATCTGAGTAGATGAGGGGAATCCCAAGAGTAGTGATAAACTATAAACCTCTGAATACAGCTCTAGTAGATAACACCTATCCAATTCCTCACAAAGGAGATCTATTGACCATAATATCAAGAGCAAAAATATTTTCCAAATTTGATCTTAAGTTAGGATTCTGGCAAGTGGCCATTGAAGAAAAAGACAAGTTTAAAATAGCATTCAGTGTGCCAGCAAGACATTATGAATTGAATGGCATGCCTTTTGGTCTAAAACATGCCCCATTGAAGTTTTAGAAATTAATGGATTCCATCTTTAAGCCATATTTTGATTGGCTTTTAGTATATCTAGATAATATTCCAATATTTTCTAAGAATATCCAAGATCATTTTAAGCATGTACAGACATTTCTACAAGTAGTAAAGAAAAATGGTCTTCTATTAAGTAAAAATAAGATAGAACAATTCAAGACCTCCATCAAATTCTTGGGTCATACAGTCCAAGATGGTCAAATAACTCTGCAAAAACATGCTCTAGAATTTGCAGAAAAATTTCGTGATGTTATCATAGATAAGACACAGCTTCAAAGATTTTTTGGATGTCTGAATTATGTAATTAATTTTTATAAAGATTGTGCCAGAGACCGGAGTCTACTGAATCAAAGATTGAAAAATAATCCTCTTCCATGGATAGATGCTCATACCAGTGCAATGAGAAGAAGATAATGAAAAGTCAAATCTCTTCCTATTTTATTTTTTGCTGATGACAGTAATTTCAAAATTGTTGAAACAAATGCAAGTGATATAGGATGGGGTGGCATATTGAAGCAAAGAAAGAATTATGGTGATGAGAAGATTGTACAATTTTCCTCAGGAACATGGAATACAGTAGAGAAGAATTACTCCACTATTGAAAAGGAAGTAAAGGCAGCATGGAACTCTATCGATACATTTTCTATTCATTTAGTCAACAAGAGATTCTTATTAAGAACTGATGCATCTGCCTTGAAGAAATTTTTGAAAAAAGATATCAAAAATCCTGGAGAAGCAAAATTTTTCAGATGGAAAGAATTATTTGCAAATTTTTATTTTGATGTGGATCATATTAAAGGAATAGAAAATTGTCTGCCAGACTTTCTCAGTAGAGAATATATCCAATAGCAAGAACATATCATGGTAAATGTTACAGAATGGGACCCCAATCAGCAAAAAGAAATTCTCAGGTCCATCCCTGACAACAAAAGTTGGAAAGAATATAGAGATCAGTGGAAGCCGACCTAACAGCTTCAAAATACTAAGGTTTTAGATGCAAACTTGTAGGCAGATACATATATCTTGCACTTAGTCCCTGAAATAATGGTATATCCAAAAGGGAGCAATTGGATCCATGAAATGGTTAATTCCAAGACTATGGCAGCAACACATCAAGTAGAACAATCTCTACATGGTGATTTCCATGATATTACGATGATTTGGTCATGTTAGTGTCAGTCTAGTTGTACTGCCACCAGTGATAAAAAATGCTCTTTTGCATTTGCATATTAGGTGTCTCATACCAAAAAAATTTCACCATTCCGTTAGGTCATGGATTCATTGATGGTAGCAATTTTTTATCAGTTTTCCCTCATGAGTTACTTGCTGATTTTCCTCCCTATGGTCTTCAGTCATTAGTCACTTTCATTCTCAAAATCATATCATTAGGTCATAGGACGAGTCTCATTAGTCTCTAAGGTCTCACCATGGTAAAATTAATGAGTCAAGTGTCAATAAAGATCAGCAAGGTCATGAGGAAGTCAATAAACTCAAAATTATAGCACTAGGAGGGTCAGAGATATCATTCATTCAGTTTGATGTAATTTTCACCTCAAAAACCATGTTTTGAGGTGAAAACATAATACTTTTCCTTTCAGTCACAATTGAGAAGCTGTTATCTCCACAAATTGATGTCCCTACATTCAGAGGAGTTTTCCACAGCATGTTCAGTGCCAGATCATCTTCAACATAGATCCATAAAAAATATCCCGGAAAGAGCTTTCCAACGGTATACTACACTCTTAAAACTGACTTCTGGATTGAATTCTATTCCTAAGTGAAGTAAAATGCCCTATACCCCCTATTTCCCCATTTTTCCCTTTGAACTTTGTGTTATTAAAGTTTGAATTTCCTTTAAAAACCCCTTTTCCTCTTTCCGATCACAAAATCACTTTATAAATATTTTAAATAATATGCGATTTGATTGCATAAACCACTTCTCCATCATACGTTGGAAACTTTATAATAAAAAATTATTATAAAAGTTTGATATTATATATAACCCACATTACAGTCGCAAATCCATCGTAAATCAAAACATGTTTATTGAACGCTCCGATCGGCCCATCGCGCGAAAATCTGATGCAATCAATCGCGATCCCTCCTTCTGATCTCCCAATTGCATCCCTCCCCCTGATCACCCGATCGCAAGCATCCTCTGATTGACCCGATCGCAACATCCTCCGATTGCTCTGATCCTCCGATCACGTCTCCCTTCCGATTGATTGCAACAGTTCCATTGCAACTCCCGATCACACCCGCTCCTCCAATCGCATCGCAAATTTTGTTCTCTCGATGCGATTACCCCCGCTCCACTCCGATATTGCGATGCGATTGACTGTCGGACCCACCATAATACATCCACCCATTCATATAATAAAGGGCCTTTTCCTTTCTTAATATGAAATTTTGGTTTTAAATTATAATACAAAAGGTTCATCCCATCGCATCGAAAATACTGTTCTATATATCACTCTGCCTGCCTCGCTCCGATTCCAATTGCGATTACTGTTTATCATATTATATCTCCGCTCCCCTCTGATATTTCGATTGCGATTGACCTCTTGGGCCCACCATACAGTACTTCCGCCCCTTTCAAATAAAAATCCCTTTCCCCCTTTGTAAAAGCAATAAAGGGATTTTCAAATGTTTTTAACGTACTCCATCGCATCAGAACTTTTGTATGGTGCTTTCAAGCACCTCCCACCTCCCGATTCTTGATTGTGATCGCCTCTGTGTATTGAAAATACATTCCACAACATTGTAAGTTTCGTTGTATGTTATACCCCTTCGCCGTCCATTCCGATTGCATTTTATATGCGGGTGCTGCTCATTTCCCTCCCCTTTTCCCATTTAAATAAATTTTCTCTTCACTAAAGGAAAGTTTCATTTCAAAGGAATGTTTATAGAAAAAGTTGGTTTTATTCAAATAGCAAATGGAAAGCGAACAATCAAAGGCCAAGAGCCTAAAATAAAATAAAGATATCTACAACAGCTGGAAAATGGGATCAAATTGCCTATTTTGTCTTCAGTTATGATTCAAAGGAATCCACACTATAGGTTTCGCCTTCCCATTGGTTATCAGTGAATTTCAATTGGAATAATTGTAACATTTTTCTCCCTTCATGGAGAGATTATTGGTTCTTGGTCTTCCATCTTCAGTTATGATTTTCTTCTCTTCCCATTGATCTATATTCCCACAAAATTTGTCTATTTATAGAAAAGACTAAATATTTGTAAAGGGCTGAAAGTCTGATGTCTGAAAACTCAGAAGTAGGGCAATAGTGTGGTAGTGAGCTCTGCACTCCATTGTACAGTTTGGAAGGGAATTAATAAAGTGATGCAGCTCTGATTTGTAGGATTCATGTTGTATGAGTTTTAGCATATGTCTCTCCTTTGTGTTTCATATGTACATTGTTATGTTTCACCATTTATTCATAAACATTTCCAGTTGAATGTTTTCAAGTTAGAAAGGTAGAATCCATTTTATATGCTCTGCCTTGGGGAATCATTCATACTCTGTGTGTTTTCTTCTGTTTGAAAAGGATCCATTTATTGTGCCCTTTTCAGCTCCTCACCAGTCTTTCCTTTCCATCCTCATTAAATTTTATCTGCTAAGTTTCCTGCCTATCTTGCCCCATGAAACACCCTGTGTCCTGATTTAATTCCCGGTTTCAGCTGTCCCATTTTTGTCCCACACATCCCCAGAAATTCATTTCATTTTATTTAAACCTTTTATCCCTATCATTTTACCTAGCCTAATATCAGATTTGTATTTCACTTTATTGAATATTCTTTTACGGAGAGAGCCCTCTCATGTCCTTATAGGGCTAGCTACAAGGCTGAGCGTGGTTTAGTTGTTACCCTAATTTTCCTTTTTCAGCCTGGGGTTCAATTCGGGTGCTAACATCTGTGGCGACTATACTGGGGAGACTACAAACTTTGCATAGAAGATTCATCACCCCAGTAATATCTTTCTTATAAAGTCATGATGATGATATTTCAGAGTTTTCTAGGCTGATATAAATACTGTATAGTAGAGATTTCAACCACATTGGCTTCAAGAAGATATACAAGGGCTAATCCTGATCCAAACCCTCCTCCTCCGTTTGAAAATCCAAATCTTATCCCAATAATAGTCAGAAGACAGGAGGTATCACTAAGTCCTACACCTATTTCCAGGTCCCATACTTGGCCCAGTGAGTGGTTTTTTGTAGAAGAGCTTACTTTTGAAGAGAGTTTTGAGCTCTCTTTGTTTAGAAGTAAGTCTGAAACTGCACTCAAAGACACAGTTTTAGATCCAGAATTCCTTGTGGATATTGAAGTTCAAAGAGTGAATTCCTCCATTGATGACTACATTTTGAATTCTCCCCAGTCCATCACTGCAGCTTATATTCTTGAGCCTTCAGAATCATCAGGAGCAACATTTCCCCCTCCTAATTCATCAACATCCCCTTCAGTCAACTCCCAGTTATCATCTCCTCCAACAACACCTCCTCCAAATCCTGCAAATCCTATTGTAAATCCACCCAGAGTCATGGCTGCCCAGTATGCACCATTGGTTTTACCTCAGGCTCTCAATGATATTCTTGCTGATTATCAGAGTAAAATTCCTATCTTTGATGCCACTCAGGGCATTACAGCCCAGCAGCATGTTGATAGGATGAATGTATTTTTTGACTTGCGTGAAGTAGAAGAAGAGAATGTAACTACCAGGTTGTTTGTCCAAAGCTTCGAAGGTGAAGTAAGAAAGTGGTTTAGAGATTTACCAGCTAGCTCAATTCGTACTTTACAGGAGTTACAGACACAGTTCTTAGACCTTTTGGAGGTGAAAGGGAATCCACACCAAATTCTGTCTGAATATGAGAATATTAAAAGAAATGTGGGTGAAACTGTGCAAGACTATTGTTTAAGATTCAATGTTGTATACAATGCTATTCCGGCTAAACTCAAACCTCCTGTGGATTCAGCTATGCTGAGGTTTCCGGATGGTTTTGATGCCGATATGGCATATCAACTGTGTGAAAGAGATCCTCCATCACTTGAAGACATGCAGAGGATAGCATTAATCGTTGAAGCTAATCTGCTGGCTAGAAGAGCTCGAGCCCGAGCTGAAAAGAAAGTCGTGGTGAAAGAGGAATCCTCCCCTTCGGACAAAAAAATGGACACACTGATTTGTACAATGGAAAAGATGGTTGATCTATTAACGATTTTGGATAGACCTGAACCCCAAATAAGAAATCCGAATTTTAGAGGACAACAGCAGCTGCAATTCAGAATTAGACATACAGAAGAGAGGGCACAGGAGCAAGCGGCCCCACAGCAATAGATCAAAACGCCATTACAGTAGAACTATGTGCAAGGGACCGACTCAGATGATGATAACCCTGTACTTGAGGCTAATCACTTTTTCATAGCTGATGGTGCACCCATATTCCTCACAGAAGATGAAGAATACACAGTGGCGACTCCAGACATTCGAGGGGACGAAAATTTCATCTTGGCAAATGACGTAGTGTTAGAAGAAGAATCTGATGACTACCAGAGAGGGTATATGAATGCTCTATCAGCCCAGCGAAGGCAGTATTCCCTGAGGAATAGAAATGTCACAATCAGTCCCATTCAAAAGAGAAATGAACTCCAAATGAAGGATGAGGCACAGAAGAAAGGAAAAGAGCCGGCCAATCCTTCATCTAGCAAAGCACTTGTAGCTACTAACACAACAAATGAAAAAGGCCAGTAGAGCATAGCGAAGGAGAAAACAGAGAAGAAAGACCCTCCCATTAAAGAGGTAGAAAAAGCTTCTTCCTTTAATTTAGAAAATGAAATTTCCAAACTCAAAGTGTCTATGCCGCTGACTGAGTTGGTGAAGAATAGTGTATATAAAATTCAGGTGTCTAAAGTCTTGGAAATTGACCCTCTTTCTGATATGTTTAATGTGGAAGATGACTACACTGAACTTATTTTTGGTCCAGCCATAGAAGAGTCTGAAGAAAATGAGGTACCTCCCTTTTACCTAAGTCTTAGGTTGCATGAGTTTGTCTTGCATAATGCCATGTTGGACTCCGGGGCCTCACATAATCTGATGCCCAAAGCTGTCATGGAGAAGTTAGGCCTTGATGTTACTAGAAAATACCATGACTTATATTCTTTTGACTCAAGTAGGGTCTATTGTATTGGTCTCATTAAAGATTTAGTAGTGTCTTTAGATCAAATCCCAGCCAAAAATGTCTTGATGGATGTAATCATTGTTGATGTCCCACCACGGTTTGGAATGCTTCTATCTAGGTCTTGGGGTGCAAAACTCAAGGGAACCATACAACTTGATTTATCTTATGCCACAATCCCCGTATTTGGCCAGTTGAGAAAGTTATATAGGGAAAAGAAAATGAAATATATGATTACTAGCAAAGACAAGCCAGTAAACCATCCCATCAATGTAGTCCACATAGATTTAGAATCTTTTGTCTTATATTCAGATGGTGGTTTAAATGATGAGGATGTTCAGTTGGTACAAGTGGAGGAGATACCCAAGATTTCAGAAAATTTTAGAGAAGTCCTCAAACAGGAAAAGGACAAAGTAGCAAACACTTCTGAGCCTCTTGCCTGCCAGCAGCAAAGGGATAATGAACAGCTATAAATCAGCCAAGGCAAAGAAGAGAAAGAAACAAATTTCCAGCATCTGCAAGAAGAAGAAGAAGGCCCGTGGAGTATGGATTTTGATGGAGCTGTTGGTAAGGATGGAGCTAGCATTGGAATATCGATTAGGATCCCTATTTTTCAACCTGAGAAGGTTCTGAGTAATGTTAGAGTTTGTGCCTATAAGTTAGCTTTTGATTGCTCTAACAATGAAGCAGTGTATGAAGCTCTAATTGCAGGCCTCAAAATCTTGAAGAGGTTGAAGGCGAAAAGGATTTCTATGTATGGTGACTCTGAGTTAATAATCAAGTAGGTGAAGGGAGAATACCAAGATAAACATCCAAAACTGAGGGCATATAGAAATGTAGTTCTGGAAATTTTGAATACATTCCCAGAGTACACTTTGACAGCAGTGCCCAGGATGCAGAATATTATTTCTGATTCTCTTGCCACTACTGCAAGTAACCTGAAGATTTCGATGAACTCCAACAATAAGTTTTAAATCTATGTCAAACATAGGCCTGTTGTTCCGGACAATTTAAGGTATTGGCAAGTATTTTTGGATGATAATGAGATCAATGCATTTTTACAGGGTGATGGAAAATTCAAGGACACTCCCATAGAAGGCGAGTATGCGGTTAATGATCAAGAAATGGAAACAAACCAGATGGACATATTGTAGCTGAAAGACAATGTAATTCATAGAGGTTTCATACCTCTAGAGGAGCTATTTGATCAGGACAATGTGGAAAAGAAGTCAAGCTTGCTGCCCATGGAGAAAGGAATCGAAGATGTGAATCTTGAAAGACCCGATCAACCCATGTTCATGAAATTGTCAAAGACATTGTCCCCTGAAGCAAAGGAGAAGTATGTGAAGTTTCTGTCCAAATTTTCTAATGTGTTTGTATGGGATTATTCATATTTGAAGGTGTATGATAAGAACATAATCCAGCATACTATTCCTATCAAGCCAGATCAAAAGCTATTCAGACAAAAGATGAGAAGAATCAATCTGAAGCTGCTTCCATCCATCGAAAAAGAGGTAAACATATTGTAAAAAATTTGAATCATAGTTCCTATTAGATTTTCTGATTGGATTTCGAATTTCGTCCCAATGCGTAAAAATACTGGAGAAATAAGATTGTGTATTGACTTTTAGAACATGAATAAAGCCTCCTTAAAGGATAATTATCCACTTCCAAAAATGGACCATATTCTGTAGAGAGTAGTTAGAGCATCCATGATGTCACTACTTGATGGCTACTCAGGCTACAACCAAATCTTGGTGCATGAGAAGGACCAAGATAAAACTGCCTTCACAACACCCTGGGGAACCTTCCAGTATGCCAAAATGCATTTTGGACTGAAGAATGAAGGAGCTAGTTTCCAGTGTGCAATGGACATCCCTTTTTGCAAATGAAAAAGATGTTTTTTTGGTTGTTTATTTGGATGATTTGATAGTGTTTTCAGGATCAGATGATGAGAATTTGCACCATTTGAGAGTTTTTTTTCAGCGATGCAGAAAATTTGGAATTTCTCTCAATCCCAAGAAGTGTCTCTTTTCCATGGACAAAGGCAAGCTGTTGGGGCATATCATCTCCAAAGATGGTATTTGCATCGATCCAGCTAGAGTGGAGGCGATTCATCTCATAGACCTGCCACGAAATAAGAAGGAGATCCAAGCATTCAATGGTAAGATGAACTTCTTACGTCGATTTATACCCAATCTGGCTGAACATTTGAGGGAAATGACTAATATTTTGAAAAAGGACAGCACTGTTAAATGGAGCTAGGAGGCTATCAAATCATTCAATCTGTTAAATTTTTCTTTGTCCAATGCCCCAGTTTTGATCAGTCCCGACTACACTCAAGACTTCATCATATTTTCGTTTGCATCGAAGCATACTTTAGCTGTTGTTTCAATGCAAAAGAGAGACGAGATCAAAAGGCCAATTGCCTTTTTTAGTAGAACTATTAGAGAAGTTTCTTTGAGGTATAATATTATTGAAAAACAAGCATTGGCTCTTATCAAGGCATTGAAGGAATTCAGGGTCTATATTCTGCATTCACATACTATAGCTTATGTCCCTAATGCAGCAGTGAAGGATGTGTTGATGCAAACTGATCCAGAAGGTCGGAGAGGTAAGTGGATAGTGGCAATGTTAGAGTACGATCTGGAGATCAAGCCCACGAAGTTGATCAAAGGCCAAGGCTTGGCGAAATTGATGGCCCAATAAAATCTGCGCGCCTTAGATATAAACCTTATAACAGCAGTGGAAGAAGAGGAAGATGAAGGTTTGTTGGTTCCAATTGCAGATTTTTTTCTACAGTCCCCATGGTATTCGGATATCATTTATGTCCTTCAGCATTTGTCACCTCCTACGGGCATGTATAAGAGTAAATGTAGATATCTGAAGCTAAAATCTACAAAATACTGCATTTTAGACAGCGCTCTGTATTGGAAAGATTTAGGAGGCATTCTACTCAATTGTTTGGTTGAAGAATAAGCGCAGAAGGTAATGCACGAGTTTCATAAAGGCGACTGTGGCGGTCACTTGTTTTGGAATACTACAGCTAATAAGGTATTGAGAGCAGGATATTATTGTCCCACATTATTCTCTGATTTATATAATACAGTGATGAAATGTCATGAATGAAAAATCTTCCAAGGGAAGAAGAAATTTCTTCCACTCCCTTTGAAACCAATTTCAGTGAACGCACCCTTTCAGCAATGGGGGCTCGATTTCATAGGAGAAATTCACTCCGCATCCTCAGCACAACACCGATGGATATTGATAGGGACATATTACTTTACGAAATGGATCGAGGCCGTCCCATCCAGGCAAGCAATAGACACGGTAATCATTCAATTCCTGGAATCGAATATTTTATCTCGTTTTGGCTGCGCATGAAAAATCGTAACAGACAATGCAGAAGCGTTCAGATCAAAGAAAATGATCGATTTTTGTGACAAATACAACATCGCACTGGGCCATTCAACAGCCTATTATCCACAAGGCAATGGTCTGGCTGAGTCATCTAAAAAATCACTGGTGAATATAATTAAGAAAATTCTGGAGGCAAACAAAAGAAACAGGCACCGAAAGCTCATCAACACACTGTGGGCAAACAGAGTTAGCAGTAAAAGATCAATAGGTATGTCACCATTTCAGCTGGTTTATGGTACTGATGCTGTCTTTCCTACATCCCTTACAGTCCCAGTTGTGATATTATTGCAAGAAGTTGGCAGCGAGGACAATGAAAATCAGCAAAGAATCAATCAAATGATCCACCTGCAGCAAACAAGAGAGGAAGTGTCACAAAATGCTATTTAGTTGCAGGAGAAGATTAAAAATATCTATGACAGGAAGACAAAAGAAAAAAAGCTTCAGCTGGATGATATAGTGTTGAAATTGGATGCCAGAAATGAAGACAAAGGGAAGCATGGTAAGTTCGACAATCCGTGGAAAGGGCGATAGAGGATCTTAGCATACAGAGGATATAATTCCTTCTTTCTTTCAGAAATGGATCGCCAATATTTCCCTGGAGGAGCAGTAAATGCTAGGCTTTTGAAGCACTACCATGGTTGAAAAAAAAGGATCAGAAATCTATGTCATCACCATTGTATATACCATGTTATGTTTATTAGAGTTTAGATTACACAATCATAGAAGTTTTGGGCCCAAGGCGAAGGATATAAAGCTTGGATGATATGTGTATGGTATGGGTTTATTTCAGTTCTCACTTTTAGTATTGATTCAGTGTCAGTTTGCATTGTGTCATTCTTTCAGTATTTTTGAATCCATGCCCAGTGGATAAGGCTACTTGGTCTACGGTGTTCTTGGCACCTACAAGGAGGTACCATCCCCATTGGAGCCAATGTTAGTGTCAGTCTAGTTGTACTTCCATCAGTGATCAAAACTGCTCTTCTGCATTTGCATATTAGGTGTCTCATACCGAAAAAATTTCACCATTCCGTTAGGTAATGGATTCATTTATGGTAGCAATTTTTTATCATTTTTCCCTCATGAGGTACTTGCTAAATTTCCTCCCTATGGTCTTCAGTCATTAGTCACTTTCATTCTAAAAATCATATCAGTAGGTCATAGGACAGGTCTCATTAGTCTCTAACATCTCACCATGGTCAAATTAATGAGTCAAGTGTTAATAAAGATCAGCAAGGTCATGAGGAAGTCAATAAACTCAAAATTATAGCACTAGGAGGGTCAGAGATATCATTCATTCAGTCTGATGTAATTTTCACCTCAAAAACCATGTTTTGAGGTGAAAACATAAGGCTTTTCCTTTCAATCACAATTCAAAAGCTGTTATCTCCACAAAGTGATGTCCTTGCCTTCATAGAAGTTTTCCATAACATGTTCAGTGCCAGATCATCTTCAAATTAGATCCATCAGAAAGAGACTGGAAGGAGCTTTCCAACGGTATACTACACTCTTAAAACTGACTTCTGGATTGAATTATATGCCTATGTGAAGTAAAATGCCCTATACCCCCTATTTCCCCATTTTTCCCTTTGAACTTTCTGTTATTAAAGTTTGAATTTCCTTTAAAAACCTCTTTTCCCCTTTCCAATCACAAAATCGCTTTATAAATCTTTTAAATAATATATGATTTGATTGCATAAACCACTTCCCCACCATACGTTGGAAACTTTATAATAAAACTTTATTATAAAAGTTTGATATTATATATAACCCGCATTGCAATCGCAAATCCATCACAAATCGCAACATGTTTATTGAACGCTTTGATCAGCCCATCATGCAAAACTCTGATGCGATCAATCATGGTCCCTCCTTCCGATCTCCCGATTGCATCCCTCCCCCCGATCACCCGATTGCAAGTCTCCTCCGATTGACCCGATCGCAAGAGCCTCCGATCACGTCTCCCCTCTAATTGATCACAATAGTTCCATCGCAACTCCCGATTGCACCCGTTCCTCCGATTGCATCGCAAATTTTGTTCTCCCGATGCGATTACCCCCGCTCCCCTCCGATATTGTGATGCGATTGACTATCGGGCCCACCATATTACATCCACCCGTTAATATAATAAAGGGCCTTTTCCTTTTTTAATATGAAATTTCGGTTTTAAATTATAATAGAAAGGGTTTCTCCCATTGCATCGGAAATATTGTTCCATATATCACTCCGCCTGCCCTGCTCCGATAGCGATTGCGATTATTGTTTATCATATTATATCGCCGCACCCCTCTGATATTGCGGTTGCGATTGACCTCCGGGGCCGACCATACAGTACTTCCGCCCCTTTCAAATAAAAATCCCTTTCCCCCTCTGTAAAAGCAATATAGGGATTTTCAAAGGTTTTTAACATACTCCATCGCATCAGAATTCTTGTATGGTGCTTTCAAGCACGTCCCACCTCCCGATTACTGATTTCGATCGCCTCTATGTATTGAAAATACATTCCACAACATTGTAAGTTCTGCTGTATGTTATACCCCTCCTCCATCCATTTCAATTGCAGTTTATATGTGGGTGCTACTCATTTCCCTCTCCTTTTCGCATTTAAATAAATTTTCCCTTCACTAAAGGCAAGTTTCATTTCAAAGGAATGTTTATAAAAAAAGTTGGTTTTATTCAAACAGCAAATGGAAAGTGAACAGTCAAAGGCTGAGAGCCTAAAATAAAATAAATATATGTACAACAGCTCGAAAATAGTATCGTATTGCCTATTTTTTCTTCAGTTATGACTCAAAGGAATCCATGCTACAGGTTTTTCCTTCCCATTGGTTATCAATGAATTTCAAGTGGAATAATTGTAACGTTGTTCTCCCTTCATGGAGAGATTATTGGCTCTTGGTCTTCCATCTTCAGTTATGATTTTCTCCTCTTCCCATCGATCTATATTCCCACAAAATATGTCAATTTATGAAAAAGGCTAAATATTTGTAAAGGGTTGAAAGTCTGAGGTCTGAAAAATCAGAAGTAGGAGAATAGTGTGGCAGTGAGCTCTGTGCTCCATTGTATAGTTTGGCAGGGAATTAATAAAGTGATGCAGCTCTGATTTGTGGGATTCATGTGGTATGAGTTTTAGCATATGTCTCTCCTTTTTGTTTCATATGTACATTGTTATGTTTCACCATTCATTCATAAACATTTCCAGTTGAATGTTTTCAAGTTAGAAAGGTAGAATTCATTTTATATGCTCTTCCTTGGGGAATCATTCATACTCTATGTCTTTTCCTTTGTTTGAAAAGGATCCATTTATTGTGCCCTTTTTAGCTCCTCACCAGTCTTTCCATCCCATCCTCATTAAATTTTATTTGCTAAGTTTCCTGCCTATCTTGGCCCATGAAACACCCTGTGTCCTGATTTGATTCCCGGTTTCAGCTATCCCATTTTTTTCCCACACATCCCTGGAAATTCATTTCATTTTATCTAAACCTTTTATCCCTATCATTTTACCTAGCCTAATATCAGATTTCTATTGCACTTTATTGAATATTCTTTTATAGAGAGAGCCCTCTCCTGTCCTTGTAGGGATAGCTACAAGGCTGAGAGTGGTTTAGTTGTTACCCTGATTTACCTTTTTTAGCCTGGGGTCCAATTCGGGTGCTAACAGGTCAGAAGGACGAGATAGACGCAGAGTCTATCATAAATATTTTAGCATAAACCAAACTAGAAATCCTGCATGGACTTGGACTAACAACTTTCCTCAGTGGCCAAGACATGATCCTAACATTAATTTTCCTGACACAATTTATAATTTTGCAGGATATAAAAAGCTCTGGTGGGATCTTATTAATATTGATGGGAAGAACAAAACCCCTTATAAAAAGTTAAAATTTGTACCAATGTGGATTATGTAAAGAAATACAAATGTGAATGGTTCCAGGAATGCTGGAATGACTATGGAGTAAAAAAAATAGCCATTGACCGTGTTTACTATGAATCTTATTTTCAAACAAAATGTAATTGGTGTTTTGAAATAACATTCCTGAATGTTTTCATACTCCATGCAATACTGCCAGAGATCATCAAAAGATTCAAGACCATGAAATTTTGAATCAATTCATGACTACACACTTTGAGTGGTTCGTTATGAAAAAAATTAAACACCAGATTGTTTTAAATAAACCCATGTTTGTTAGAAGAATATATACTAAAGCTTGGGACGAACATTTGTATAAGAGATATCGTTTTCCTGGAATCACTATACTAGATGTTCCAGTATGATTTGGTTCTCGTGGACTCCATTTAAAAGTATCCACAATGTTCATAAAGTCTAGTCACAGACTTGAGGTGACGGTTTTCTCATGGGATTTCCAGTAAAAAGCCTCCACATTGTAAAAACTTTCACATCTATTTTCCCCTGGGCTTTTCTTGGAAAAGCATCCACATTGTTTATGAGGAGTGTGTTTTCTGTACAATATTTGATCTTCTTAGGAGACTCAGAGGACTTCACTGACAGTTTGTGGGGTTTGAACCGACATCTACCTGACTGATTGATGAACGTACTAAGATTCCAAGGTATAGATAGGACCGACTATCAAGTGATTGTCCCTTCTCATTTGGGTATTTGGTGTTGGAGAGAATTTAGTCTTGTGTGTTTTTTAGTCAGAGATCTATATTTTCCTTCTTGCTCTGCAACTGCAGACATTTTTTTGATCTGATTACATCACGAAGATTATTCATTTCTCTAAGTCATTAGGTGATCTGAGAATCCTGCGTATTAGTGTGCTCAACAATGATAAGAACCTAAAGTTGTCAGACTTATAGTCTGTCTATAAGTTTGTGTGTTTAAATATTCGAATACTAAGTCTCTGTTTAGCTAGGAAGCCTTTAGGAAGCTCTCTCATTTGTTGAGAAGCCATAACTGATAAATTCTAACACAGTCAATATTAGGAAATAAATCTAATGTAATATGATTCCATAATCCATAAATAAATAAGATAGTATTTTGTTCCGCATTTAGTACTTAAACTCTTAGTTATATGAATGTTTTTTGGATAGTATTTGTGTTGCATGTTTTTGCCAGAGGTTCGCCAAAATATAGAAGGGACGCTAGAACATTAAATGTGAAGGAAGCCATAGAAAAGGTCATCAGAGCATGAAATATCTAAGTAGGTTTGTGTATGGGTTTTTGTGTGGGTTAATAAGCACACACAGAGAAGAGGTTCAACAAGGCCAATTTGCTTGCAAGCTTCATCTAAAGCCCCTGCCAAAAAATTGGTATCAGAGCCAGAAAGATCATCTGGTTCGTAAAGGTTAGTACTCAATATCTCCATTATTTATCAAATGGAATCAACACACAGATCTGTATCTTACAAATAATTAGAAGAAAAGGATAAAGCTAAAGAAAATCCTATTCGAGATATGTTTGGATTTGCTTCAAGTCATGTGATAAATTCTACTGAACTAGAATATGAAGAATCACAACCATCTTCTAGATGGAACTTCCTAGCATAACTGCTTCTGATGTATATAGTGATCTATCAATATTCCATTTAAAATTTGCCACTAGGACTTCTATCAAAAAATCCATTAGCCAAATCCTATAGAATTCAGAATGTATATAGTCAATCCCACTCTTCAATTCTAAACAACTACAGGCTGAAGCTAAGAGGCTTAAAACTCAATATTTACATTTGGGATGCATTAGGATAGGAATCAATGCTTTAACACACTAAGAGATTAATAATTTTATTTTACCCAGAGTCTGAGACTTGACACATAACAAGTATATTAATTCCCTGATAGGAGGTATTGTTGCTCCTTTATTGAATGGCCCTATTTATTTCGATTGTTACTCAAATTTTCCAGTATATGTCTTTCATGAAATAATCGACAATATTCTTCAATTACAAATCCAAACCATGGGGTTTGATATGTCTAGAAAAAGACACGTTATAGCCATTTAGACAAAGGGATGTTTTATACACACCAATACTCTCTACCCTGCAGTTCTACATACACCCAGTAAAGATTCAAATTCAAGTGTAGTTGTTCTAACTGAGTCCATAAATAAAAAAATAGAACATCAGACTATCAGATGGGAAGATCTTGCATTCCCCAAACACTGGGTCATCTCATATCCTAAACCTCCTGTTTTGAGAAGGATAACCTCTGCAAATATTCAAGAAGACCAGTCATTTTTTTTCCTCCAAGAAAATTTTTTATCCATGAATTCTTTCCATTCCTGAGACAGTCTGAGTTTTTCTTCACTAGAATGAGTGAGGCCAAAAACTTCTGCCTCTAGATGACTACAGATGTCCCAATTTAGCATTTCTTTTATCCATTTGGTATCTAATTTATGCTTTTTGCATCCATTCATTAAAGTGAAGACCTTATGCATTTCTGTGATTGATGGATTTTTACAGTCTTCTGGAAGAGAACAAAATCTTGACTGAGGAATCAAATCATCCATTTTTTAGAGATAGCCTAGACCATATTTTGGCATTTTTTAAGGTCTCATTTTGTTGAAAATTTCTGTCAATCTAGGATCTTCATTTTCTAATGAAGGAAATTGATGCATCATCATCAGATGATCAGATTCATGAGGGAAAGGGACATCTGATCATTTAGGATTTGGACAAGGATTTGTTGATGTAGAAGGAGGGGCTTCACCTGTCCTAAGATGATGATTTGTATGTATGACATATTCAGCAAGACTACTCATATTTACAGATGTTTTGCATTTGGGACAGATGATTTCTAAAGAATAAAAATTCACAATCGAAGAAAATTCAAATAGAGAAATGATTTTACAAGGATTTGAAATAGAACTAAAACAAGCAGTATCAATTTCAAGAGGATTTCTATACATAGGAGAACTTCTGCAAGCATGATCAATCCTTCTTCTGTCAATAGTTGATCTTCTAGGAAAATAAAGGACAATAGATGACTGGTCTTCTTGAATATTTGCAGAGGTTATACTTCTCATAACAGGAGGTTTAGGATTTGAGACGACCTAGTGTTTGGGGAAAGTAAGATCTTCCCATCTGATAGTCTGATGTTCTATTTTTTTTAATTTTTGGAGTCAGTTAGAACAACTACACTTGACTTTGAATCTTTACTGGGTGTATGTAGAACTATAGGTTAGAGAGTATTGGTGTGTCTAAAACATCCCTTTGTTTGAATGGCTATATTGTGTTCTAGACATATCAAACCCGATTGTTTGGATTTGCAACTAAAAAATATTATCAATTGTTTCATCAAAGACATATATTGGAAAATTTGGGTAACAATCGAAATAAACAAGGCCATTCGATAAAGGAGCAACAATACCTCCTATCAAGGAATCAATATACTTGTTATGTGTTAATTCTCTAACCGTGGCTAAAACAAAATTATTTAGCCCTTGGTCTTTCAAAGCATTGATTCCTATCCTAATGCATTCCAAATGTAAATATTGAGTTTTAATCCTCTTAGATTCAGCCTATAGTTGTTTAGAATTCAATAGTGGGATAGACTGTATACATTTTGAATTCTCTTGGATTTGGCTAATGGATTCTTTGATAGAAATACTGGTGGCAGCTTTTAAATGGAAGATTGATATATCACTATATACATCATAATCATTTATGCTAGGAAGTTTCCATCTAGAAGATGGCTATGATTCTTCATATTCTAATTCAGTAGAATTTATCACACGACTTGAAGCAGATGCAAACATATCTCGAAGAGGATTTTCTTGAGTTTTATCCTTTTCCTCTAATTCTATGTAAGATATATATCCAGATGCTGATTCCATTTGATAAATAATGGAGATATTAAGTATTAACCTTTACGAACCAAATGATATTTCTGGCTTTGATACCAATTTTTTGGCAGGGGCTTCAGATGAAGCTTGCAAGCTAACTGGACTTGTTGAATCTCTTCTCTGTGTGTACTTTTTTATTTAAAATGAAATCAACTCTGAAAAATACATAAAGCACACATAATAAAACCAGACACAAAGTAATGGTGGAAAAGAGGCTTCAACCTCATGGTATTCTCATCATTCTCACTTATTAAAAGAATTTAGTGTTACAATTTAAATAGATGAGAGACAATGTCTTAAGATGGTGCGTGCTATCTTAGACTCCTTTGGTTGAGATAATTTCTCACCAAACACCCACCAAGATAGGAGTTACTAAACTAACTCTAATCTTTGAGGAATAACCCAAGAGTTAGGCACAAATTCCTAACTTGAAATATTTAATTAATTAATTTATGTTTGGATTTATTATTTTTTTGTGAGAGAGGCTAACATTCCCCCCTTCAATGATAAATCCAAAATAAGAATGAGGAACCATCTTCCAAGTTCTCATGTTGATCCTTTATTATTTTTTTGTGAGAGAGGCTAACATTCCCCCCTTCAATGATAAATCCAAAATAAGAATGAGGAACCATCTTCCAAGTTCTCATGTTGATCCTTAAAAATATTTCCTCACAAACTGCCAAAGTTGGATGCTAAAAAAATGCAATCTGAAGAGACCATGAGTCAGCTGTATGTCTAATTCATCTTTGAATTTCGCGAATACTTTCCAAGAGAAGTGTCTCTCCTTTCAGTTGAAAAAGGGGGGGAAATGTCAATGAGATTAACAGTGGTTGTTAGACTGAAAGTCTCGACAAAACCAACAAAAGAAGCTAGTGGGCATCAACAAATTTGCCAATGAGTAGTTGACAGTAAAGAAACAGTGAACAGTTTTCAACACAGCAAAAGAAACAGTGAGATGTTTTTTTGACATCATCAGCAAGTAGGCAAAGCCAGTGGGCATTCAACAAATTTTGTGAGAGGACAAGAGATGCTGATTTCACACAAAGGATAGATGGATCCTTTTGCAACTTGGCACTTGATGGAGTTGTCATTGAACTCCCCCCTTTTAGGTGTAGGATTTTTACACTGGTGTACTCCCCCATTCAATAGCATGAGAGTACCATCATCTTTTCACTATTCTCTGCACTATGTGTGATAATATTCGGTTGTAGAAGTGAGACAATATTTTAACTATGGATAACCATTCCCAAGGGTCTATCCATTCATAATGTATCTTCAATATGGCTGTTTATTGTTGGTTGCAACATTTATCTGAGGAATGAATGGGCTTGCCACAAAGGTGACAACGATGGAGATCAAAACACTAATCTTCCATATGACCGGTTATTTGACAATGAGAACATTTAGGTTGGACTTCAACTTCAGGTTGTTTGCAATTGTGTTTATCTGCAACTTTGGGTTGCGTGCATTGTTGGTTGCCTGCAATTTTCTCAGAACTTGCCGAGGGGAGTTGTGCAAGAAATCCTACACTGACAAACTTAATTGGCTTGGAATAATCTGGGATATGTAAGTTGATGTCATCAGTGACATATCCTAAGCCTTGTCGATTCTTGTTATTTTGAATTTCTTCTTAGGGCTTGATGATGGGCTTGGAAGAAACTTGAACTGGAACAACTTCGACACTTGAAGATATTGGGATGAATGACTTATCATCTGGATGGTTCAAAGACTTGAAATTATCACTGTTTTCTTGCAATTCATTCCGTTGAAGTTGTGACTCGAGTTGAAGAAACTCAATGGTTTCATGTGTTTGTCATAGATGTCGTGAAAGATCAATAAGAGTGTCTTTGCTCATATGCACCATGTCTTCATCACTGGAGATGATCAAACAGTGCAGAATGTTTAACAAATGAATATGTTCTGTCATCTAAAATTGCTCACTTGAAATCAGGCTCTCTTGTCAGAGATGTCGTTCTTTGAACTGTTTCACTTGAGTTTAGTACTTGAAGGACAGGTTCGCTTTCTATGTGGCTTGAATGGCACGCTTGTTTGATTTGTTTCTTATTGCACTTCCTGGGAAAATTTGCTAGAGTTGTAGAACTTTCTTGCTTAAACTCTGGAAGTCACGCTCGCTTGATGACGATCAAACCATCAAACCGCTAGCCTCTCCTACCAATGCTTCCTGTGCCCTCACCTCCACTCCATTCATGAAATTTTTCCTATCCGTTACACATTAACTCCATCCCTATATTACCATTTAATCCTTCTAACGGTCTTGCGTCCCAAACCTATGTCTATGGTGACCATAAAAACCTCTCAGTTCACTCATTTTTGCACCATTTTACCTCATTTTCACTCAATCGGATCCTATCTACTCTTCTAAACTTTATTTTTCACAGTGAAAAGGTATTGAATCCATACACACAAATCAAAGTACGCTATGAAAGAGCAATAATTGCCACCAACTGTCAACTACCTACAATTTCCCAATAACTATCCCACTGTCAGCCTTTCTTTTTCCTATTTTTTAAATTTTCAAAATGACTCATAAAAGAAAAAACAATGATTATTCAAATAACCCAATGATCTCTCCCATAGTTGATCTCGACCATATCCCTATAGCTAATAGAGACTACAAAATTGCAAAGCCAAAATGTGAATTTGACCTATTTGAATTGCACTGTTAGCTCAGAGATAATCACTTACAATATAGTGATGAAATTGGACTGTCAGAATCCAATTTTCCCCTTTATATGCTTCTTTAGACATAACATTCTGTGGAGTTCATCCTAAGGTGCCCATCCTATTATTTGCCTAGCCAAGGAGCTATTGCAGCCCACAGTGAGGAGAATTTATATACAATTACCACTGAGACCATCAATCAAATGATACAAAACTGCTAGAATGATTTCAGATCCCCTTTATCAATAGAAGCCCTAAATGAACTATATCAGAAATTATCGTTTTCCTAAAGAGATGGGATTTTTGAAATCTTCCTGCAAGAAGATGCCCAGATACCTAAGGATACTCTACCCTATCCCCCATCCATTTTTACAAACAAGGCCAAGAAAATCATCTCCATGCTTTCATGTTTCTTAGGATATTATTCAGATAAATGGGTAGGTCAAACTATCTTAGGTTTTCTATCCATTTTCTCCACTTAAGAGAAACCCTCTGTAATTTTTAATTTTGGCCAGTTCCTTGCTGATAGCATTCATGAAAAATTCCTTAAGTTTCAAAATTAAGGAATGTTAAAATATGTTTCTATTTTAATTTACTGTTTTATCAAGAAAATATGTTTCCATCTGCACTACAAAATCTGAATGAATAAAGAGATCCACATTCAATAATTTTTTGGAATTCCTTGGTAAGGAAAAATTCAGAAGAATATAGTTTCAAAGAATATATTGATCAGTTCAATTATCCAGCTACATGTTTACTAAGCAGTAATGCATGACCTAGGGTCAGATATTAGATTCAGAATATTTTACACCTCAGTGAGCTGGCTAAGCTAGGTGATTGGTACTTGTACTAGAATTACATTTAAATAAGAGTGTATGGGTGTGAGTTTCCACCCTACAAGCTGCCTAAATACCTTCCAATGAGGGTTTTTAATTTATAATACATCATACTGATGACCAATTCAGATGAAATTTATTTTGTTCCAGCCAAGAATAAATCAAAACTTAGAATAAAGCCTCATATTGGACCTTTTATCTGCAAAAATAGGACAACAAAAGAGGAAGTAGAAATCCTGTTGAAAGGGATGAATGTTCCCTTAAAATTCACTTGTCCATATGACCCATTTGGCATAATTTATAGGCTAAGGTTGGAAAATAAATCACTCCTTATTTTCATACACAAGGATCTTAAATTGATAAGTAAATAAACCCGACTGAGTGGGAAGAAAACACCTTTCAATAAGTAGAAGAGAAGGTTCTATCTACACTAGCTTCACAAAATTCCACACCTCAGGAAAAAATAGAGAAACAACAAAGGGAGGAAGACTCTCCTTCAGTCATAGAGCTTTAAGCCAAATAATTCAAGATTTACAGGAAGAGAAAACTACTATGATACTTAAGGGTCAACACTCTACATAAAAGTCGCATAGTTTCTTTGTTGGATCTCCAACATCGTTAGTTTCATAGGGGAATCTAGACACAACTCAAACACTAGGTTTGATTCAAGGACAAACATATACAAACATATTTGATAAGTATAAATATATATAGCATAAAAATTAAATTCTGAAAGTCATCACTTATGATAAGTTTTGCAAACAAATTACCACAGCCTAGTATAGGCTCTTATCAGCCTTCGACACCAAGAAAGGAAGAATGCATATGACATTCTTATAGGAATAGGTTCCCCATCCTAAATCTATAGCTAATTACAAGAATAATTCATTTGAATTTGATGCAAAATATTTCCTTCCTATTGATCAGATGGATATGCACAGGTAGACAGGAAAAATGATATGTTCCACCTTGACAAATATTGCAATGACTACCTCTAAATTGAAAGTATCATTCACCAATATCTAGTCTCATTTAAAAATAAATAATATCTCTTCTTTAGCGAAAGACAATAAAATAAAATAATTAGAATAATTAATCATTAACATAGGATATGACCCATCACATGTTGAGGTAGCCGAAGAACTAATCAATAAGAATAAAGCTGGAATTACAACACACATGGAACAAATAACATTCTTAGCCACTAAGGATTTTCAAGCCAAAGAAATAGGGGAAACATAAGGACAAAAAGAAGAAATTATTAAGCTAATTATGGAGAAAAATGAAAATATAACGAATTTGGAAGTATGGATGGAAAATCTGGTCAAGGAAAAAGAACAAAATGCACAACTAGCTAGCACCTATTACAGTGATAGCATAGACAAGAATGGCTACGTCGACTACAACATGGTTTTCGACATCAACAACACCCCCAATAATATACTTAGATGTTGTCAAGAAATTGGTAAAAGCTATGGAGGACATGTCTATACAAGGATAAGAAATCAAAATATTACAAGGAGAGGTAAAGGCCCTACAAGAGAAAAAATAAAGGATTTATACCTCACATCTAGCTGGAGGAAAAAAATCCCAAAGACTCACTTAGAGGCTACAAAAATTGGGGAAGGAAACTTCCATGGCTCAAACCTTAGCCCAAACTAAGGAAAACATATGGATAGATATCAAAAAATCTATGACAGAAATCTCGCCACTAATACAGATTATTTTTTAACAGAATGAGCTGATTCAGAAATACAAAGAATTCATTGAACAAATAAGAGAAAAGATTGAAGAAAAATATGCTAAAGCCATAAATATCATCAAAATTTTAAACTCCAAAAACTGCTATGAGTTATAATAATTGGGGATTGAGGACAAAATGGAAACCATATTAGAAATCCAGAAAGTGTTAACCAAGGAAATTCTCATGACACGGCTGGAGGAAAAATGTCAAGTTTTGGAAATTGGTGTTTTGAGGTTCTTTAACATGTTTTAAGTGATGAATAAGAAAGGACCTCCAAGTTTTTTCTTTTTGATGAAAAATTAATCACTTAATCTGGTTATAAAAAAAAATTGATGGTCGTGGCTAAGGATAGTTCCAAATTTGTAGGGATATAGGGGAGCATCATAGGTAAAGATTTCCTAGAAACTCTGGAGTATGATTTAAACATCCAGGATGAGATCAAGCACATTTTCAACACAATGCCTACCTTTACCAAATATACATAGGTAGATGAAATTTACAGAAATTTACTCAAGTTTTGCATCCCAAGTGAAAATAGGTGGGATAAATTATGCAAGTTACTTGATTATAAAAGTGATTCTATCTTGAGGAGCACGACCTACAACGTAGAAAAGGTCAAAGGAAAGATCAAAAACAGTCTACTGAAAAATAGTGTAAACAATCTGAAGTAGTTCAAGCCTATCCTATATTTTTGTAATACAAGATCTAATCAGTTTTAGATATTCGTAAAATGCATCCTGATCTGATATGTGAGGATATTGTGTAAATAAACTTATAAATACTTAAGATTCATAGGTATGAAGGGTTGATTTTTTCATCCAAGACGGCTACCATAAATTTTCAAGTTTTGTGGACTCATCATTAATAAAGAAGGCCCTTTCATATGATTCTTGTGTCAAACTTTTGGTGACGTGCATCTCTCACTATTTATGTGTTTATTTTCTCTATTTGTCATGCTTATGTATTCATAATTTGAATTATTCAACAGAAAATTAAAGAAAAAAAATTGTATTAAAACACACTCTGATTCTCGCCTTGAATAATTTTAATGTTTTCATCTAAAATTAAGTAAATTAACTCTTAATTTCTCTTTAATTAATGAAATTTATTTCATCTCCCCTCTTACACTTCATTTAAATTTACAAAATACAATTATTTTGGCTACTCTGCACTGTGAAATCTCTTTATAAAAACTGAAAGAGATCCAAGCTTAATTCATAGAATCCATAGCCCAATGGAAATTTAGGCATTTAATCAAAAAAACAAACCAAAAAATATCAATCAATCAAACAAAAGTTGAACATTCATAACTATCCTAATATATTAAATACAAAAGAAGTTAAATCTTAAAGAGAGATCTCGCTCTGAAGCTCACACGACTAGATCCCAACTTCCAAACTGGTTTTGTGGTTGCCTATGTAATTTCTCTTACAACCTCATAAATTATAGAGTGATAATATACTGGCGACCTTACTAGGGATGAAAAATTTTTGACTTCTAAAGATTCATTTCTGTAGTTAAAAACTTTATTTTAGGAAAATTAATGGTTAAAATTTCATAAATAGATGTTCATAGGTTATGAAATTTGTAAATAATTTAGTTGTGTGTTTAAAACTAGATCTCATATTGATCCAAAAAGAATTCACACTAGATCTCATCTTGATCCAGAACCTACTAAGATCTTAGATGAGCCTGAATAATTTATTAGGAGGAGTAGCTGAAATTCAAGGAAGGAGTAGTCCCCCAACGAGAGAAAACTTTGTCACTCAGAGTTTTGTCACTTTAGAGGATATTGAGTTTGTTCTTCCCTTCAAAAATAGCCTATTTATTATTAAGTCTAAGATTTTTGTGGATGAGACAATGTTTGATAAATATGGTTTACAACTCTATATACTTGTAAGTCAATGTATTGAACTAGATTTTGATCAGCAAGCCCTCCACAACTTGGAAAAATTACAGTATCTAGTATCAAATTTTAATCAAGTTGTACATGAGGAATATATCCAGAAATATATTGAACTCTATTCCCTGAAAATAGCAACATTTTTAGCTCCCTCTCAATCTGTTCATCCTATATCAACTAGTCCCACTTCCCCTATAATCTCCACTACTTCTCAAAAATAATCACAGACAAGGTTTCAACCTATTGTGGGAACTCCTACACCTACACTCCTCATATCCTCATCTATTGTTCATCTCCAATTCCTAATCATGGCAACAAGGTATGATCCCCTGGTACTGGTTGCCCCTTTATGTAATATGCTAGAGGAATACCAAACTAGGATCCCTCAGTTTTATGGTACTCGACCCATCATTATGCACCAACATGTTGATATAACGAATGATTATTCTAATCTTCAGGAAGTTGATGAGGAAAATGTAAAGATGAGACTTTTTTCTAAAATTCTAACCGTGAAGGTTAGAAAATGGTTTAAAGCTTTCCCAACATCTAGTATAAATGATCTCACTGCTTTTGACCAATCATTCCTCAACAGATGGGAAATTAAGAAAAATTCCCTTAAAATTTTATCAGAATATGAGAACATTATAAGGTCCCCTAGAGAGTGTGTCTAGGATTATTTCACTAGATTTAACAATGTTTACAATGTTATTCCAAAAAATATCAAGCCCCCTCAAGGTTGAGCCCTCATTAAATTCCCAAATGGATTTGATGATGACATGTCTTAACAATTAAGAGAAAGGAACTCTGCAACCTTGGAATAGATGCAGAGGGATGCTGTGAGTGTGGAGGTAAATTTATTAGCCAAAAGGGCTATAATTAGGACTGAGAGGAGGGTAACTATAAAAAAATAACCATATACTTCTTTTGTTGATGCAAAAAGATGTTCCCTAGTTAGAACCATGGAGAGAATTATAGAAAGAATAAGCACAACTGATAGGGCCCCTCCAAGAGAAAACCAACCTGCTCCCAAAATCCAAAATCATAATTTTAGGAGAAACACACCCCATATCAAACAAATGGAAAAAAAATGTCCAAATGTGCAGATAAGACCCCCATTTTAAGAGGACTATGCAGATGAAGAGGGAGATTTAGTTGAAGACCTTCATGCAAATAAGATAATCTTAATGGGAGTAAATGATCGTCAAACCATTTTCTTAACTCAGGAATAACTAGATCTCTTTTTAATTTCACAACTTGAATTATATTATAAGGAATCATAATATTACAAACAATATTTTGAGAATGGAAGTCCATAAAGAGTATAATCCAAGGAGTAGGAAAACAACTAATAATTCCACTAAAGAGACTAATGATACTTCCCTTAAAAAACATATGATAACTCTGCTAAGAAAAGTCTTGATATCTCTCCCAAAAAGAGTGCAGAGGTTCTAGTTAGGAAATTTTCTCATATTGTTTCTAAAACAACTCAAAATGATATTCCATCTATCAGCCAATAGAAAGACAATTCTGAAAGGACGTTGTTAAGAAACAAAATATTGTCAATATAGATAAAACTTAAACAACATTTAATATCGAAAATGAATTGGATAAACTCAAAATACCCATTCCCCTGACAGAACTCATGAACAAGAATGCTTATAGATCACAAGTAATGAAATCCTTGAAGATAGGGGAAGGTGTAGATATAGTAAATTTAACTGGTGATCAACCAAAATTACTGTTTCGACCTGAAGTTGATGGAAAACCTCAGGAAGGAGGTGTACCTCCATTTTATGTCATTCTGAACATTCATGACAATATTGTAAATAATGTAATTCTTGACTAAGGTTCTTAACACAATATTATGTCTAAGGCTGTCATGGAAAAATTAGGACATCATATCACTAGACCATACAAAGAATTGTATTCTTTGATTCAAGTAAAGCAAAATGCCTAGGTCTAATTAAGGATTTATGTGTCACTTTAGCATAGATACCAGCCAAGGGTGTGGTAATTGATATTGTTTTTTTTGACATACTTTCTAAATATGGCATGTTATTATCTCTCGCATGGGCAGCTAAGCTGCAAGGTACCGTTGAAATGGATATGACCTATGCCACCGTTCCTGTGTTTCATCATCAAAGAAGATTATATAGGAAAACTTTAATGAATTTTATGGTCAATAGTCAAGAGAAACCACACAATTATCCCGTATATCTTGTCCACTCAAACATTTATTCATTAATTTTTTACAATGATGGAAACATGGAAAAACAAATTTGCCAACTTAGAAAGTGGTCTTTGTGAAATTGGAGGAGACAAAACAACTATAGTGGAACATGATAAACAAAATGAACCTTTATGGAATTTGGATTTTGATGGGGTTGTTAGTAAAGAAGGATCAGGAGCAGGAGTATGGGTCTTAAATTCACTAAACAACCACTCAGAGGGACATTCATATAAGCTAAAATTTAAATGTACAAACAACATAGCTAGATATGAAGCCTTAATTATAGAGTTAGAACTCTTAAAGAAGGTAGGTGCTAAAATATTTCCCATTCATGGAGACTGTGAACTGATAATAAAACAGATCAAAGTGGAATACACTTCTAAACACCCAAGATATAGGGCCTACATGAATATTGTCCTGGATTTTTTGGAATGTTTTGTGTAATATGACTTGTCACTGATCCCTAGAGGTCAGAACATCCTAGGTAATGGTCTATCTACTTGAGCTAGTACATGCAAAATTCCCAACCATCCTAGTCATCAATACACCGTGGAAGTAAAAAATAGACTAGTTGTCCCATACAACATCAGATTTAAAGGTAGTTATCTTTTAGTAAGACTTTATTAATATTTATGAGATCTACACAAAGCCTAATTTATCCTGTCCTTTTCCTAGCTGGAACAAATTTGGATACCCGTTTAGAATAAATTAAAGGCACAATGATCTTGGAATTGTACATTTCCTTGACATCCTTTCAAATTAGAGGCATCAACATTGGGTTAATCCTCCTAAGTTTTTGTTTAATCTTTTAATTTTTTTTAGTCTTTAATAGGAACCTTGTGTTCTATAATTTTGGTGTTATAATATTTAAAATCTTCAAAAATCCATGCAATTACATCTATAAATTCTTTGAACAAGCTTATATATTTCTTCTTTTCAGTAGGGGATAAGATTTAGGTAGTTTCACCATTTTTGGGCCTTGTTCATTTCCTATGTTACAATCTTCAACTTCAGCTCTAGTAGGTTCAATTTCGGGCCTTTTGGCTACATCATTAAAATCAAACAATTCCTGTAAGGGGACTAACCCTCCAGGAAAAGCATTATCTTTCAATTGCAATATTTCTAATTCCTCTTGTTCTTGATCTATTTCTTTTAATTATATCTTATTTAGACTTTTATTTACATTTTTTTCTAATTCCAAATCTACATCTATGTTAGTACACTCAAACTCATCTTTGGATTGTAAATTTTTTTCAATTTTTTCATCGTTTCCAAAAAGTTCCCAACATAACTAGTGATTAAATTTCTTCACTTGAATTTCTTTCAACATCTTCAATCATTGGTTCAATATCTCTTTCACTTTCTCTTCCAAAATTTTCTATCACATCAGCAATGTTATGAGGAATATATCTCTCTGTGTACATTGCAAAATAATTTTCAAATTATTTCATCAAATAAAAATTAAGCTTTACAATACAGTAATTAAATTTCAAATATAATTTATAATATTTACATTTACATGACTGCTTCAAATTCTAGTTGAGGTTCATTTTCCCTTTAAATATTTGAGCATTCTTCTCTCCTTTTTTGCAATATTCTCTCTTGTATTCTCTATAAGCCTCAGGATCTCTTGTTTTATAATATTATCTCTTGCAATTCCTTTGATTTCCCATGAAAATTTAGAATGAAGCTAAAAAATATTCCTTCAAAATACAACAAAAAAATCTCACTATCAAAATTTAGACAAAAACTTGAACTTCAAAAAATCATCACAAAAGATTTAATTTCAAAAAAGGTCACATTAAATTTTTTTCACAAAAGACATACTTCAACCCAGAATAATTACTTTAAAATTTCTGTAAAAAACATTCCTTTTAGAAATGAAGGTCAAAATATCTCCTTCAAACTCCTGCAAAAAAATATCACTTTAAAAATTTAGACAAAAACTCACTTTAAAAAATCATTATAAAATATTTAATTCAACCCAAAACACTTACTCAAAAATAATGTCACTTTAAAAATACCGCCAAAAAATTTCCTATGAAAATTAAGCCCAAAAAAGCTTTGAAAATTCAACCCAACAAATTTCCTTGGCAAATTGAGTCCAAAACAATTCCTTTCAAGATTCAGCCCAAAAAATATCCTTTGAAAATTAAGCCCAAATGAAGAAATGTGTGAAATAATGTTTTCATTTTTGACTATTTACAATGTTTTGAAATTTATTTTTTTGGAGGGGCTGTATCGAATTTTTTCTGGCCGATGGAATTTGCAAGAAAAATTTCGTCCGAACTTTTCTCAAAATTTCAACCAAAATTTTTTGTCGTTAAAACTAACGGGACAGGGTGGAAAAAGATGCCCAGCTGAACTAAAATGTCTACAACTACGCTGCAACTCAGCTCCAAACTAATTTCTTCAACTTTGGAATGTTTAAACTCTATCAAATGTAATGAATTAACTTTCGGAAGTAAGACTACTATTTCCAAAATTCAATCTACTTTTAGGAGATATAACTTTTATTGAATTCCATAGATATTTAATAATTTTAATTAATTTTGTAATAAAATGGGTGCAAATTTTTTTTAAGGTCATTATGATTCAGTCAAATCAAAATTTTGTATTTCCCAAAATACACTGTAAAAAAATGAAAAATTTATGGTGCGTTACATTGATCTGTCATCTGTAATGGGTAGTTTTTAGATTTTTAGTTTATAACTAATATGTTGAGAAACTTGATGTGGACCTAAACATATTAAAAATATGTATTTTTTTCATATTGGTTCATTTCAAAAAATTCTAGTAGTTATGACATGCATCATTTGGTCTTGTAAATATAACGATACCGAAGTAGAATCTATCTAAATTGTTGTAACACATTGTTTTTCTTAAAAACACCAAATTTTCAAAGAATACACCAAGGCATCTCAACATGAATTTTTATGAGTCCCTTGATTTCTAAATAACACACACTCAAAGAATTGTTAAGTTGACACATAAAATTTGAATAAAAAAATTTCAAAAAAAAGTAATAAAAATCCTATAAATTTTTTGACAAGTTTTATTTTTATCGTAAAATGAAATTCTAAACAATTTTTTTTTTTGGCTTGCATAAAGTTGAAGAAATTATAAAAATTGTATTTTTTTTCTCAAAAAAGGGCAAAAAGTGTAACCGATATTCACATTAATGGGATATTCATATGTTTACCATGATGTCAATTTGGTATTAAAATCAATATATAAATCCAAGTTATTTTCAATGAAATTCAAGTATAATTAAAAAAGAATAACACCATTGCAACATAGTGGAGAGAAACCATCACATACCCTAGTTAAAATAAATAAGAAACAACAAAGAAAGGATCAGATGGAAATAAACCTAAGATGTTACTTTAATTTTTTGGGCAAGCTTTCTAGGCCCTTGTTGTTAGTGATCTCTCTGATTGTGTGACCTTCTTTTCCCTCTTTTTTCAGAAGTTGGTGTGAAATTTTGGTTTTTGTCATCTATCCATCCATATTTATTTCCTCTACATCTATTTCTCTACCGACCTTATTCTAGAATCCTTGCAATACTATTGGCATGAAGGAAGCATCCATCAGATCCTTTCCTTGTTGTTTCTTATTTATTCTAACAAGAACATGTTATGGTTTCTCTCCACTACATTTCAATGACATTATTGTTTTTTAATTATACTTGAATTTCATTGATAATAGATTGGATTTATATATTTATTTTAATACCATAATAAAATCATGGTAAACATATGAATATCCAATTAAGCATGACCTAAATATGGTGCAATTAATCTCAAATTTATCCCAGGAATGTAGCGAGTAATTTATGAGGTGTGAAGTATTATTAGAGGCATTATTCGTTTCTTTGTTTTGGTTAGAATGTTTTCTCTTGGTTTTATTTGAATTTCAATTTATCATGTGTAGCATCTTGATAAATGGGAAAGAATAATGTATGGAATTTATCTTTCAAAAATTGATGTTGAATGAAAGGATACAAAGTTTAATCAAGCTATAGTCTGCTTTGGTAAAGGAAAAGGAACATGTTAAAAAGCTTCATAAGAATAAAACATATATATATTTTGAACGCAATTAATATATGGATTTTTTTTTTGCATATGTGCTATTTTTTCTACCCAAGATATCACAACAAGAAAATTTTTGATATTGTAATAATTGTTTGAGGACCTCTGATGCAGGAGCGTTAGGTTTAGAAAATTTTATGTATTTTATTAGACATAGGGGTCTTGTGTTTTTAAGGAAGTTGGGTTCACTAATGTAATTATTAATGTTTTGAGTGATTTTAAATAGGAATTAATTAATTATTGAGAGGAATTTGTAAATCTTCCCGAATGATTGGAGAACATGAGAGTGGTAGGATAGTTGATATTCCATAGGGAATGAGAGATTTGAGAATTAATTATAATTGCTAAATTAGAATTGGTTTCATGATTTTATGGGTATGAAAGAATTTTTACGGATAAAAAATAGATTTTAGGACTTAGAGGATTCTTAGGAATTTGTTGAGTAAGTTATGCATTTAAACCAAAATTGGCTATAGATTCCATTTGTATAAATTATAAGCCTCAAGGCACTGAAGGAGAGATTAAAGTTTTAGATAGACATGTTTTATTTTTGTAACCCTACGGGAAAATTTGAGAGAAAGGCCACTGATTAGAATATCAAGCCAAAGAGAAGTAATATTTGTAATTTTTTGGTAGTATATATATAGAGAAAATTTGATTCTAAAATGAGTGCTTATGAATTGATTGATTCACTTTATAACTAGTGTGAAAATCAGAGTTTGGCATAATATATATGTGTGTAGGTGAATCGGATAAAATGAAAGGAATTCTATTATTATGAGGCTATATGTTCAAGAAGATTGAAGATTCAATTTGTAAATGAATTCTAGATGGATTTTGTATGGCAAGATTGAGCATCGATCACAGAATGGATTGATGCCTCTAAAAAGAAACTTGGACTTTTGAAACCGTTGACCAAATCACACTATGTAAGTCAGAAATCAGACCTGAACAATATGCATTAAATGAGCATTCAAATAGAAAATAGAGGCTTAAATAGAGGGATGGTAATGATATCAAATTGAGGAACATAACTCTTGGTCGAAGTTGAAAAAATAATGATGATGTTACAAATTGCCTCCAGCTTTAGTTTCTGGACATGAAGGGAATCTCATCTTATGAATGAGAGGACTGCGTTATTTATATGAGCTGAGGTTCATATGCAATATTTTTGTGAAATTCGTGAATCAATAGTGCAGTAGAATAAAACGATGCGTTGAATGAAATGAAACCTGTGTAATTTTGAAATTTCAACGAATGTCGTAGAAATCGAGAACTGATGATAGCGTTGAGGAATAGAATTGGATAATGTAAATGATCTGATTAAATTGTGAATGAGCAAAGGCAGAAACCATGAAATGGTGGCACAGATAAATGGAGAAGCGAAAATAATTCAAATTGGAAGAAATTTTTATAAATCAGTAAATGGGTTTCACACAACTCAAATAGGTAAGGTAAACAATGGTATTTAGCGTAGTTATATTCTAAATTTTTCCCCAGAATTATGGGTAGGATGAAAGAAAAATCCTAAGCCAATGGTGTAATGGAAATTTGACCCAATGGAACAGTGAAGATGGTTTCGAAAACCAGTAAGTGGTTTTCATGTGGCACAAAGCTGGTAAGTGGTAACTCCTTGGGTGAGTGTGATAGCATTAAGTGGGCACCATCTTGCATTTCAAAACTTTCCATTTCGCATTGAACAAGAAACGTTAAATGGAATGCATTTTTATTTTTTATTTTCGTCGGGTGCATGAGCGTTAAGATCGATGGTGGAAAAGGTATGTTTGAAATAGCATCCACATAAGGGATTTCCATGATGATATTTTTATTACAAAATTGAATTCGATATTTTAAAAATGGGTGGATTTATATATGTTGGAACTATGAGTATTAACCAAGGTTAGGAGTCATATATATGGATCAAATCAAGAGGACATTTGATTATGGTTTAGAAACATAATTTTGATAAAGGAATTTAATTCTGATTAAATAATTCTACTTTTTGGGTTTTATAACCATGATATAAGAAAGTAAAAGGAAATTTCTGATGGAAGATTAACAAGAACAACTTCCGTGTGAGAAATGGTGTTGATATGCATGTGGATATGCGTAATTAAATTCTATATGCATAATGTGGATTTTCGTAGCTTTGTCTGCATCATTTTGGTATTAAAGTTGGGAAAGCTCTTTTGAAGGATAATTTTTTTTTTCCAATTGTAAAGAATGCATGTGTGATGAAGGAAATAAGGAAAGATCATATTTTAAATATAATTGACAATAGTTGTGGATTTGAACAAGGTATGTAGTGGAAGCATGGTAGTCTAAGACTACGAGGAAATTCAAATTTGCAGAATCTAAGTTATAAAGAAAATGTGCTTTGAAGATTAACATAATTATGTTTTGAAAGGTGTTTATACATGTACAATTGTGATGGAGAAAGTAAAAGGAGATCATATTTTGAATCTAATAGATTGCAACAAATAGAGACACAATGCAGATGAATGGCGAAACAAGATCACACAGAGATCTTGAAGGTGAAGTATTATGTGTTATTTTAACTCTGGTTTGAAGATTATGTTTTCAGAATTTATATTGCAGACATTTGAAGAAAATCTCAGCAAAAGAATATCACAGTCTTAAGAGCAACGATGAAGGAAGCTGGTAAGACTTTTTGAGTGAAAGAAAAGTGTGACAGAACCTTGAAGAATTCCAACAAAGGTTGGAGAAAAATAACAATTGTGTTCTTAAAAGGTGCAGATGGGTTGAAGCCTAGAAGGATCATAGAGGAATGCTCAAAAGGTTCCAGAGAATAAAGAACCAATGCTTTCCAAAAGGCCGAATCCAGATAATATTATTGGTGAGGTAAGTTGTAACAAGGAGGAATTGTTATTGCAGAGGCTTTAGTACAGCTCATAGTAAGAGAATATGACTATGGAAAGTCATGTGCAAGGTTCATAGGAAAGCTACAAGATGAAGATGAAGAATGCTAAAACAATCTGGAATAAATAGATGAATCAAGAGGAGCTTGAAAAGGAGTTGGCTGAGATAGGAAATGAATTTGATGTATTAACAATGCTGATAAGGGAAAACCAGAGACATGGTTGGACCATGAAGAAGAAAGTAAAGTGGTAGAGGCTGCAACAAAAGAGAGAACAGCAAGTGAATATATAGTTAGCAGAAGAGCTGAGAAAGCTTGAGCAGATGATGAGTGTGCAATTGAGATGTGAAGAACTCAAAGAAGCTGAGTTGAAAATGGAAGTTTCCATTTGTGAAGTAGAATAGAGTGAAGTTATGGGTAAAGATGAAGATTGTAGATCTGTGAAAGATCTTATGAATTATTGTGAAGATTTAAGATAGCAAGAAGTTTACGTTGCTGAAGAAGGAATTATTGATGATTTCCTAAACTATTGGGAAAGTTCAGATTAGCCGAATGCTGTAAAGCCTTGTATTTTTTAATCTAATAATCTGATGTGATTACAGGTTTTGAAGAGGATGATAAATCTTTTGAAACTCTCAAAAGTATGGAAGAAGATAAATACTCTGAATTGAAGAATGATGAAGAATGTCTCTTGATTGAGGAAATCAATGATTTATTTATATTTGAAGTTGTTACAACACAGGAAGAATTTCGTGTGGAAGAAGGAGAAGAGATTCATTTTGAAGAACTGATATGTGAAGCAACAGTTGAGACTGTTGAACCTTATAATTTTCAATCTGAAAATTTGTGTATAAATGCAGAAATTGTATTTGGTGATGAAGTACTTAAGGAATGCCAAAGAGAAATTGCATTAATAGAGTTTTTGTTGGAAAACTCAGAGTATGAGAGAAAGGTTGTAGAAGACAGAATTCATTACAGTGGAAAAGAAAAGAGAGACATCATGGAAGTAGATGGTGTGAAAGAGAGACTTTCTGATAGTCTCGAGAGTCCTTTAGAGAACTCATTGGGAAGATTAAATCAACATACTGATGTGCTGATAAAGGAGAAAATTTCAGAGTAGCATACTAAAATGTTGTCAAAGGAAAAAGAGGCATTGAGGCCTTATGGTTTTTATTTTAATAATTGTTTTGTGAATGCAGGTTTTGTGCAAATGTTGGAGAAAATTCGGTTCATATGAGCAACCAAGTAAAGAAAGAGGAAGAAAATTCTGTGGAAATATTTAATCCATGGAACATAGATATTAGAGTGCTGGAAAATATGCTGAAGAATCAGGATTCAATACAGGAAGAGAAAGTGCTTGAAGAAATTCAGAATGTGAAGATGTAAGAGAGAGAGGATAGTAGCAACAAACTAAAGCAAAGAGATGAATATAGTAGTAAATGTCAAACTACGTACCAGTTCAAGGAATTGCTGAATAAAGAAGACAAAGAAATTGTCATAAGTGACAATCAGGAAAAAGTTATCAGTTGCAGAAAACAAGAGGGTAAGGATGACAGGGTGGCAGTAACAATAAAAGTTTAGCAATCAAAATGTAAAAGTAATCAACAATTAGAAGATCTATTGGACAGAGAAATTGAACTGATAATAAGGATAATGATGAAAGTGTCTTAGAGGAAGACATCAAGAAGAAAGCAAAGAAGCAGTAGCAACAACAGAAAAACAACAATAGACTGTAAAAGCATAACCAGCAGAGCAATGGAGCATAAGGTGAGGAGACCTGGAGAAAAACAACAAACAACAAGAGAAATAGATGAAAAGTGACAAAACAAGGTATGGGATCTAGGAGGACAAATATTAAAAGCACATGATCAGGAGATCATGATTATTTTTAACCTTGGGAGTTTGATGCAGGAACATTAGGCTCAGAAAATTCTGTGTATTTGATTAGAAATAGGGGTATTGTGTTTTTAAGGAATTTGGGTTCACTAATGTAATTATTAATGTTTTGAGTGATTTTAAATAGGAATTAATTAATTATTGAGAGGAACTTGTAAACGTTCCCGAACGATTGGAGAAAATGAGAGTAGTAGGATAGTTGAGATTCCATAGGGAATGAGATATTTGATAACTAATTGTAATTCCTAAATTAGAATTGGTTTCATGATTTTATGGGTTTGAAAGGATTTTTAGGGAAAAAGGATAGATTTTAGGACTCAGAGGATTCTTAGGAATTTGTTGAGTAAGTTATGGATTTAAACCAAAATTGTTTATAGAGTCCATTTATATAAATTATAAGCCTCAAGGCATAGAAGGAGAGATTCAAGTTTTAGGCAGATAGGGGTTTTTCGTTGTAAACCTACATGAAAATTTTATAGAAAGGCCATTGATTAGAATATCAGGCCAGAGAGAAGTAATCTTTGTAATTGTTTGGTTGTATATATATAGAGAAAATTCGATTCTAAAGTAAGTGATCATGCGTTGATTGATTCAATTTATAACTAGTGTAAAAATCAGAGTTTGGCACAATATATATGTGTGCAGGTGAATTAGATAAAATCAAAGGAATTATGTTACTATGAGACTGTATTTTTAAGAAGATTGAAGATTGAATTTGTAATTGAATTCTAGATGGATTTTGTATGCCAAGATTGAGCATCGACCACAGAATGGATCAATGCCTCTAAAAAGAAACTTGGGCTTTTTAAATAGTTGACCAAATCACACTGTGTAATTCATAAATCGGACTTGAACCATATGCATCAATTGAGCATTCAAATTGAAAATAGAGGCTTAAAAAAAAGAATGGTAATGATATCAAATTCAGGAAGATAACTCTTGGTTGAAGTTGGAAAAATAGTGATGGTGTTACAAATTTCCTCTAACTTTAGTTTCTAGATATGAAGGGCATCTCATCTTATGAATGAGAGGACTATGTTATTGATATGAACCAAGGTTCATATGCAGGAATTTTGTGAAATTCGTGAATCAATAGTGTAGCAGAAGAAAACCATGCGTTGAATGAAATGAAACCTGTGTAATTTTGACATTTCAATGAATGTTGTAGAAATCGAGAACTAAGAATAGCGTTGTGGAATAGACTTGGAGAATGTAAATGATCTACTTAAATTGTGAGCGAGCAAAGGGAGAAACCATGAAATGGTGGCGCAAATAAATTGAGAAGTGAAAACGAATTCAAATTGGAAGACAATTTCATAAATCAGTAAATGGGTTTCACACAACTCAAAGAGGTAAGGTAGAAGATGGTATTTAACGTGGTTAGAATCTAGATTTGTCCCCAGAATTATGGGTATACTGAAAGTGGAATCTTAAGCCAATTTTGAAACAGAAATTTGAGCCAACGGAATAGTGAAAAGGGTTTCAAAAACTAGTAAGTGGTTTTCGCGTGGCACAAATTTGATAAGTGTTAACTCCTTGGGAAAGTTTGATAGCATTAAGTGGGCGCCACGTTGCATTTCAAAACTGGCCATTTCGCATTGAATAGGAAACGTTAAATGGAATGCATGTTTATTTGCAATTTCCGTCGAATGCATGAGCATTAAGATCGAAGGTGGAAAAGGTATGTTTGAAATAACATCCACATAAGGGATTTCCATGATGATATTTTTATTACAAAATTCAATTTGATATTTTAAAAATGGGCGGATTTATATATGTTGACACTGTGAGTATTAACCAAGGTTAGGAGTCACATATATGGATCAAATCAAGAGGAAATTTGATTATGGTTTAGAAACATAATTTTGATAAAGGAATTTAGTTTCGATTAAATAATTCTACTTTTTTGGTTTTATAACCATGATATAAGAGAGTAAAAGGAAATGTCTGATGGAAGGTTAAGAAGAAAAAATTCCACATGAAAAATGGGGTTGATATGCATGTGGATATGCATAATTAAATTTTATATGCATAATGTGTGTCTTCGCAGCTTTGGCTGCGTCAACCTCATTAAGGTTGATTTTTCTAATGTCCTACTTGATTGATACCTTCTCATAACATGAAGGCTTTAAATATAAATTAATATGTCCCTAAAACAAATTGGATTCAAAATTTATAGATATAAATATAAAAAATCTTCAATGCCTTCATTTTATTTTTAATTGACTCTGGTGTGGGCAAGTTACAAGAAATGGGATTGGAAAAAGGATGGGGAGGAAATGCAAATCATGTTTTGGATATGATTCATTTGTTTTTCGAGATCCTTCAGGGACCTGAGCCATCAACTTTGGAAATTTTTCTAGTATGGATTCCTAATGTTTTTAATGTTATGATTATTTCACCTCGTGGTTTATTTGAGAAATAAAATGTTCTAGGAATGCTACACAAGACATTGGTGGATAGGTAAACAATTTTTTCATGATTGCAATATTCATTCCATGATATCCTCTCTTAATTGTTTGATTGTATTTTGAACGTTTCTTTTGGTTTTGGTTTATATTTTAAGAGTTAAAATGGAAATACCTGGTATCATGTCCATTTTTAAAAAATCCAAATTTTTAAGATGAGTTTAGTATTACATGATATTAATTGGAATCCTTTAGTTGTTCTGTGTTAAAATATTTTCCTGAATATTAAAAAAATTTACTTTAATTTTGTTATTTGAGAACAGGTTGTTTATATATTTTACCAAGTTCATGCGTTAGAGAATGAAATGTTGCTGCGAATAAAATGATAAGGATTAGACATCAAACATAATATTATTTTTTTTATCAAGTTATCCACAACCTAAGCTTTTTAGCATGTAACTTAGCTGGCCTGATTGTGCCTAATCTTTCTCTAAATGTTGAATAATAAGTTACTAAGGTGTTATTTTCTATGGTGAAGTTTTACTTGTTTTATTTAGAAAGAGTTTGAACACAATTAATATATGGACTTTTCTTTTGCATATATGTTATTTTTTCTACCCAAGATATCACAACAACGAAATATTGGTATTGTAGGAATTGTTTGAAGACTTCATTGAGGTCGATTTTTCTGATGTCCTACTTGATTGATACCTTATTATAACATGAAGGATTTAAATATGAGTTAATATGTTCCTAAAACAAAACAAATTCCAAATTTATAGATATAAAAGATTTAAAAAAATTTCCAATGCCTTCGTTTGATTTTTAATTGACTTTGGTGTGGGAAAGTTACACGAAATGGGATTGGAAAAATGATGGGGAGACAATGCAGAGCATGTTTTGGAAATGTTTCTAGTACGGTTTCCTATGGTATTTAACGTTGTGATTCTTTCACCTCATGGTTATTTTTGGGAAGAAAATGTTTTAGGAATCCTATCCAAGACACTGGTGGATAGGTAAACAATTTTTTGATAATTGCAATGTTAATTCCATAATTTCCTCTCTTTATTGTTTTATTGTATTTTGAACGTTTATATTGATTTTGGTTTGTATTTTAACTATGAAATTGAAGATACCTAGTATCATGTCCATTAAAAAAAAAATCCAAATTTTCAAGATGAGTTGAGTATTACATGATATTAATTAAAATCCTTTTACTTGTTTTAAGTTAAAATGTTTTCATGAATAGTAAAAAATTTTATTTTCATGTTGTTATTTGAGCATATGTTTTCGATATAATTGATGAAGGTCATGTGTTAGATATTGAAATTTTTTTGTGAATAAAATGACAAGGATTAGACGTCACACCTAAGATTATTTTTTTTATCAATTTCTTTACATCCTAGTATTTTTAGCATGTAACTTAGTTCGCATGAATATGCCTAAGATTTCTCTGAAGGTTGAATACTAAGTTACGAAGGTGTTATTTTTTATGGTGAAGTTTTTTTTAAATTATTCAAGTCATCTGGCCACATAGTTGCCATTATTTCCCAACTGAAAAAAACATGTTTGAGTTTATTTATTTATTAGGGAAAATGAGATTGACATTGTTGATGTTGAATTATGTGTCGTATATATATTTTATAGACTACATTAGCTTATATTTAATTATTCATCCTCTTTCATGCCTTATACTTTGCATTGTATCTTATTTCGTTTTTAGGAGAGGAACTCAATATTGATGGTAAGAAGTAGGAATTGAACAAAGAAGACAATAATTACACTGTAGAGACAAATGAAAAAAGAGAGAGAGAAAAGAATTGGTCTAGTGATACCCTTAAAGAAAATATCATGCCTAAGACACACACACACAGATACTGATGGTCAAGTCTTCAGAGTTGGTGAATTGGCTCGCAGTGCCTTGGCAAGACAGTGATAACTTTTTGATGTATTAAATTTATATTTAATGTGTAAATTGTAGCCCAACAACTACTAAATTGGAAACTCGTATTGAAATACTTGACATTATATATAATAAAATTTATGTGGTTGAAATTATAATACTCGTAAAGTTACGTATGTTTTCACAATATTGTAATTAACATACGTAACTTTACGTTTTGATATTGGATGAGCATGCACATTGTATACCATTTGTTTTAATTTAGTCGCAAAACCATACTAATTAATTTATGTTGATTAATGATGAAGACAAAATCAATCTAAAACTACTAAATTAGTATTTTATACTCATTAATGGTGAACAAAAATAAAATGAATACATGACTAAGTTATTCGTTTATAATAATTATTAATGAAATTAAATGAAATGGATAAAAACTTCTAAATCAATCATTTATATGATGAATATGAAACTACCAAAAAAAGGTAAATGACTACTACAAATGATAAATTTATAATTACAAATGACAATTAAATTTTACATATATATGACCATTAGTAGCTAATTTACAGTATCTTATAATATGACCAAAATTTATCCATGTTTATTTGGTCACTAATTGGTTTCAAACAATGACTAGAATTTGAATATATATGAATATTAATATCTAATTTATAGTATATTATAATATGACCAACATTTTGGTTATATCTCTTTCGTAATTAATTGGTTTTATCGGGTAATCATATAGTAATATATTTTTTTGTATATTTGGTCATTAATTACGGCAATTAATGACCAAATTTATGACGAAATATACTACTAGACAATAAAATTGAGAGAACCATTTCATGACTAAGATAAAAATGACTAAATGTTGGTCGTGTTATAAGATACTATAAATTAGTCACTATTGGCCACCGATTGAAAAAAGATCATTTATATGAAAATTATACTCATTTTTTTTGTAACTAATTAACCGTTTTGTACTAGTGTATTGATGATTCTTACTTGGTAACTAGTAAATATTGAATATTTGAGATAGAAAGATTTTGATTCTCTCACTTTAGTTTTTTGATGAAAAAGTCATCATATTTTTACTTTTATAAATTGAATTTTCAAATAAATCATGATGATAGATATGTTGATGATAGTGTTTGCGAGAAATGATCATGACATACACGAAGAATGGATTGATAGTCCAAATTAATCACTTTTAAAACAATCGAGAGGTGGATTATAACTAATAATATGGAAGGAAATTAAGTCATTATTTTTAACTATTTGTTACATGCAAAGTGAATGTTCTCAATCATAGCTTTCAAAGGGTAACTTACTGTAGGAAACATCCTTTCCATGAAGAAATTAAGTAATATGTTTCAGAAACATGACATGTAATGGCCTCTAGTAAATTATGTTTGAATTAAGGATTAGTAAATTATGTTTGAATTAAGGATTATTTTTCTTTTGTAAGAATTTAACATTGGATGAGTGATGGAATCCCATGTTTCCATTGAGTGAGGGGTGAAATACCTCATGAAAATTTTAATGAAATAAACATTCTTTTGTTTTTCCCTTCGAGGCTTTCAGGGTATATCGATGTCCAGTAATGTGTTTTCCTATTTTGTTACCTTGATGAATTTTATACCTTGTATAAGGATGAAAATTACACTATTTAATGTGTTATTAGCAATCCTAAGTAATTGAACAATTTAATGATCCAAAATAAAATATACTACATTACGGTAACAAGTTAAATTTAATGATTATTCCATTTCACACATAGTTATTCCATTTTTATGATTATTTTGATAAGGAATCCATGGGATGTTATATGTTGGTAAAATTTGACAAAATGAAATATTTTAATGTATTTTGGATGATTTGTAGCGAGAGATGTGACAAGTGGTGTCATACGAAAGGTTGTAGCATTGGAACTTCATGGTGTTTGGTAAGAACACAAAGCGGTGGAGGTATGATGCTATTGGATAAAGTTCAAGTATAATACTAACAAAACTACATGGAAATGTATGAAATTAATATGAAATTCATAATAATGCTAATGCTTTCTTTGATGAATAACGGTGTTGATGGAATTTGAGTCCTTATCATTTATAAAAGTAAGTTATAAATTATGTTTCATTGACTATAACTATATTATGAATAATGTTTAACACTCTCATAGAAAGTAATGACTATGTGGATTAACTGATAGCCTTTAAATGCATATTATTATGAAAATAGTATACCTAGTGAAATATTGTAGGAAGGAATGGGTTTTCCTTGATGTTTCGGATACCATGCTGCAATGTTTAAAAACACATGATAGAAATATCTTAAATGTTGAGAATAAACCCAATCAAGTTGTATATATTTTGGAGTAAAAGAATGTTTAACCGTAATGGATAATTGTTGATTTAATTTTGTTTTGAATAATCTTGAATATCAATTTTAATTTATGCTAATCAATGGGATGTTTTATTTACTAAATTTCACTATCCTCATGTGAATTAGCATCACACGATACCATATTTTATTTTAAAAACTAATGGAAAGTTTCTTGATAAATGAAATGCTAATAGATTGTATGCATTCTGTCAACAAACTCTTAGAGTTATCCCTAAATGTATATTTCAATAATTCTATTGGGATATGCATCATTCATTTTTTTATTGAATAGTATAGTTAACGTTATAAACATTGTGATAGTGGTAATTCATACTCATATTCTTTGTTCGATGGGGGGAATATGTTTCCGAGTTTGTTTATGAATTCTGAATTGTTACAATAATTTGTTATCGACACTCACCTAATGACGTTAAATTATTTTTCTTATATGATTAAATATTTGTGTAGGCCTTTATGCATGATAAGATAGTATGCAAGAAACTATGACAGCTAAAAATGTGAATATTTGTTTGTGAATATTTGTTTAACCATGCATAAGCATGATTGAAAATTATGGAATGTTTTAAGAGAACTTATATCATGACAATAGTAAAACCTTAAAAGTGACTAATTTCATTCTCATGTCGATAATAAGAATGAAAGGGAAAAATGGTGTGTCCTTTCATATGAATATGCATGAATGGTAACTATAATTATAAGGAAAACAATGATTAGTTGATAACTTGACAATGTATTGTCCAATAACGGGAACATGCACAATGGTATACATTATTGTTCTACAAAATTAATGATAAAACTACTAACAACTACGTGCTTCTAATTACAATGATTGCTCAAATTTCAGACATGTCAATGGATTTCTACAAGTTAACGTTTCAATGAGAATGTTAGTATGCTATATAAAAAAATATTGCATTTTTCTCCTTTGGGGAATCATCCTGTCTATTTGAATATTATTGTTGAGACCACATATTAAAACTAACCATTCATGACCAATATGTTGTACAATTATTGTGTATTCTTTCTCATTGCTAAATAAAATTTGGATGGAATATTTTAATCACATGGCATTACTAACTTCTTTGACTTGAAGGTATCCATCACTGTATTAAATTTGGCAATGTTTCATGGAGATTTATGGTTAGAATCATGTATATTAAAATGAAATATAATTTTTCACAAGATTATAAGTATGATGAATGTAAATGTTTGGATTAGAAAGGCTATATCTATAGTTAGGTCCTATTTCCCTAACCATTGTCGTGGAAAACATATTTTTTGAAACCTTTTTTCAAATTTCCTTAGATATAATGTTTGGAGGACGTATCCCTACTTTCTATGCTTACTATCTTTATTGCATGGAAATTATTTATCTTGATAGCCCTAATACCTTCTTACTTTCTTGAATTATTGGGAAACATTGATGCATGTGAATATTGAAATGCACGATTAGTATATACGATAAGGTTTTTTTCTGTAAATAACATGATTTACTGAAAAATATGGTTTTAAGAAATAAAATTGTAACTAACGGTGTTAGTATGATTAAGTAGGGGTAGATTAGTGGTAGCATAGTGATGCCACTAATATTCCGACAACATATAATATAAAAAATAGTGAAAAGTAAAAGGTTGTGATTGGTTTTGCAACTTAAAATGTGAAGGTACAATTTTACCACTACGTAAACATGACATGCAAGATTTTTGCATGGAAGATATAATGATGTATTTTATAAAATTATTATTTCATTACTATGAGGAAAAATTTAAATGAATACCATCCATGGGACATGAAATGTTAGTCATGATTCCTATGAATTGTTGGATTTCTGGGGTTTCCCTGATTAAAGACCAAAACCACAAGGAATCTTGGGTAGTAGGGCTTCAAACTTTTCAAGGAAATATGAGCTAGAAGGAATCATATGTAAATGTTTCAAGGAAGAATGTTAGAGCTGGGATCCCCCGTGAAGCAAAGGCTCCACAGATAGAGGAGTGCAGCGCATAGTGTGAAATAGAGTTTTTCTCTTATGGGCTTTCGGGTGGGTCAAAGCCCCTTATTATTTAATGAGATGAGAATTTTTGTAATTTTCGACTCCATCCATGGTTTGGGGGCATGGTATTTTAAAATTCAAATCTTTATAAGGAGTCTAGATAGAATTCATAGGGAGGTTATGAATGAGATATATTTTTCAATGTATTTGGATGTTAGACTGAGTTAGAGTCCATGTTTTGGGCTAGAGGAAAACACTCCTACAGTTGTGTTCATGGAGACCCTAGGAAGTCTCCAGTTGTGTGTAAATACCCCCACAGGTGTGTGCACGAGGTGGAAATTGGATGTAAAGATAAGATTTTATTGTTAATGAAATAACCATTGAGAAATATTTGAGTGTATGGATGTGTTTGCATTTTACTTATTGTTTATGAATGTCTATGTTGAATAAGGGTTTTGATCTTTATTGAATAAATCAGTCTATTTTATGGTTATTTATTATGTTTAATGCTTGAATAAGTAATATGACGTAGCCTCTAAGTAGTTTCAACAGTTTTGTTGAATAGTGCTAGTATTATTCATAGCCCTTCTAAGAAGGAAAAGCCCTAAATCCATACTCCACTATCCCTATCGAAGCAAAAAATTGGTTCTAGCATCGACCTATATTTCCTCAACTAAGACTTCAATTTACGTAAGAATATTGTTTCCCAAAGAGCTGGTAATAGTGGTTTTTGTTGGACTACACAGTTGCTTTGAACCTCAGTTGAGGCCCCATCAAGACAAAAATGGTTCCATTGTCGATGCCATGGAACTGTGGAGAAGAGGCTTAAAGAGTTGTGCACAAATCATAGGGGATTGGAATAGAAGGCAACCAAGTCCATCACAGAACTGCTGCTCGGAGAGATTCGGGATTTTGAAAATTAGTGCACCAATATAGTTCCTCCATTAAAAGATGCCTAAGTGGCATTAGAGTAGATATTGATGGCACACCACCGTTGTGACTGGGGGTGAGTAATAATTTTATGTTGGGGGCCTGTTGGAGCTGGCATCCCCCCCGAAGTAAAGGTTCCATCGATCGGGGAGTGGAGCACGTAGTGTGAAGTATAGTTTTGGTGTTCGGGGCTTTCAGGTGGGTCAAAGCCCCTTATTATGTAATGGGATGATAATTTTTGTGAAAGTTGGAGTCCGACCATGGTTTGGGACCATGGTATTGTAAAATCCAAATCTATATGAGTCTAGATAGAATTCATAGGGAGGTTATGAATGTGATATCTTTTGTGATGCATTTTGATGTCAGATTGAGTTAGAGGAAAAGGCTCCTGCAGCCATTTGCATGGATACCTGAGGAAGTATGTAGTTGTGTGTGTAGACCCCTATAGTTGTGTGCACAGGGTAGAAATCTGATGTAAAGAGAAGATATAATTATTAAAGAATGAAATGTTGAGAAATATCTGAGTATATTGATGTGTTTGATTTTTACTTACTTTTAATGAATGTTTGTGGTGGATAAGTGGTTATATCTATACTAAATAGAGTATTCCATTTTATCGTTATTTATTTTGTTTAATGCTAAAATAAGTAAGCTTGTCCAGTTTGTGAGTAAGTTGAATAGTTATATTGAACAAAACTAGTATTATTGATAGGTCTGGCCTGTGAAACCCTATAGAAGGAAAATCCCCAAATCCACATTCTAGTGCCCCTTTGGATACAAAAACATGGTTCTACCATCCCCATATATTTCCTTGGGTGATACTTCGATCTGTGCAAGCAGCTCATTGCTAAAAGTGTCAGTAATAGTGGGTTTTGTTGGACTATGTAGTCACTTTGAACTTGGGTCTAAGCCCCATCAAGACAACAAATCATTCAATGGCAGTGGAAATTCAATTATAACTTTATTTTTATAGTTAACCTTTTATTAATATTGATAAACAATGTCAAGGAAAAGTGGTAAATCCATTTTTAAATGACTTTTATGATTTTGCTAAGATGACATTTGGATGGAAAGCCAAAAAGTGAAATGCAAATATTCTTTATGAGAAGGTAAATATTTATTTTGTTTCTAAAATGAAAGGATTTATTTAATTTTGTGTTTGGTAATATTATAGGATCTACCACATGATAGGTCAGAATCCTAACTAATATGAAATAGTGAAAATCAGTAATGGTGCATGAAGGGAAAATAAAAATAAAAATCCTCCACTTTCCCAAAGGGATGACCGTATTTGGATTATTTGACCACCAAAAGACAACATGGCTCGAGATAACTTTCATGAGAAGGATATGTATTAAATACACCACAAGACATAATTGAAGTTTGAATTTAAAGGTTCCAGTTGGAAATAAATACTTTACATATACCGAGAACTAGCAAGACATAGCTTGGGATGAAGCGATGTAAATCTGTGGAATATTTATTAGTAGTTTCCTTGTAGGAAAGGAGCATATTAGTCACAGAGGAACTGCTAGAACTATAGTTCAAGGGTGGCCTCTATTGTATTCTGAAGAATTCATGATTCCTCTTTGTGGATTTATTTAGCAATGGTTAATATAATATGCACTTGGTGCACTTATGGCTACTTTGATCATCTTTGTGATTAGCGAATAAAATGATCTCTGAGTACTTGTAAGGGAACTATGTTAAATGATTGACAGTTAAAACTATTATGATTAATGAATATAAATACATAAATAATTGATAGTTGAAAATATTTTGGTTAAAAATAATGTGATTATGATTGAGAAGTATTGGCTAATTTCGCTGGTCATACGCCACAGGGTGCTTTCCAAGGAGGCTGAAAAACCACCTGTAAGTAAAATATTGTGTGGAGTATTGGTCATGGTTTCCAAGAGTATTAGAAATTAACAATTAGTTTTTTTATGAAGACTATCTTTTTACAAAATCGAATATTTTAATTGTTGTAAATATTTATTTTATTTCTTGAAAATAAAATCCTTCATCTTGAAGGGGGAAAGATCCCATTTTTGTTGTTCTAGTTATACAACCATCATGACTAGAGATAGATTTCATGAATAAAATTTGATCTAAAATGTATATTATGATAAATAGAAGAAATATAAATGGAAATACAAAGTTTTAGTGGGAGATATTGATTGTATGAACACATAATGATGATGAAAGGAAAAATATATGAACATCAAGAATAATGTTATCTTTAAGTTGGGGAGAGTCTAATATCCATAAAACTGGAATATTGTGTTCGAATATATTATTTCATGATAATATGTAAATATGATTAATTTAATATGTTATAAATAGTGGCCATCAACAATCAATTAGGGTTATAAATGGTTGCAGCTACCATATTGGCTTATACCATGATCTTCCTCCCATCTCTCGTTTGTTCTTTTTGTGTGGTTTAATGTCAATTTTTTGTATGTATTTTAGGTAGTAAGGAGTAAAGTTGTAGGGTTGCAACATAAATTTTCTTCTCTCTCATTCTCCTTACCTTCATTTATTTGTTGATCTGATGGGATGGGAATGACCATTCAGCGGATTAGAGTGGAGGCCTGGTTCTCAAGGAAACAAAGGGGCTATGATACAGCTTCCTGCTAATAGTATTAAATTCGAACCTTCAAAAAACATCTTCCACTACAGCATGGATATTTCTCTAGAACCATCCAAGTATGTGGCTCAACATTTGAAACAAAAATTAGTTGAAGAGAATTATATTCTTCTATCCAATTCTCCCCCTTATTTATTTGGTTGAAAGAGCTTAAAGAATGCTCCTAAATTTTAGAAGGAGAAGATGAAATTGATTTATTTTCCTATAAAATATTCCAAAGGTGTTTTAGCCTTTCGTGTTGTATCACATAAATTACCAAGTTCTGATTATCAAGGAGGACCCAGTAGTAGATATGAGAAATTATTCAACACTCGGTCACACACATGGATTGGATATAAATCCAATTTCAAATAGGTGTTCTTACGAGATTGAATAAGAAATTAAAATCCTCTAATTTTCCATTAATTTGCTTCTATTAGGGATGAAACCCTCATTCCTTCAACAAATCAAATCATGTGACTGCACAGAGAGGTAGAGTTAACCATGTTAATTTCTTTTGAAAATATTTCATGTTACTTGAGCACATAGACATAGGTAAACTAGGTTTACTTTGTTGAGGATATTTCATGAATTCTTATGTGTAGAGACTAGTTAATTACGTTAAATATTTGGAAAAAACTTTCATGAAGTACTATGAACAGAGACATAGGTTAACTATGCTTATTTTTTCTTAAAATATTACATGGGTTTGGTGCATATAAAGATAAGTTAACCATGATATTTTCATTGACAATATTCCATAGATAACTTAGCTAGGTTCTTGTGGATAAGTTAACTGTGGAGATTTCTTTGAATACATGAGGTTTTATATTGCATGCACATTCTTTATTCACATGCAGGCTAATATAGATGGGGTTTGTATTTAAGATATGGTTAAAATGTCACGGCTTTATAATTGTGTGCATGCTCTTCATTCACATGTACATTGAAAGTTACTGTTACATCGATAAATGTGCTTTTGCATTTGGAATAAGGATTAATAGGGAATCTTTGAAGCACGTAAGATATAGATCTATGCGAAAGGTGTTCTAATTTTATGCATTTTTAAATATGGAGAAGAAAATATACAAACAATTATAATTGTGTGATGTGTATTGTGTTTTTGGAATAACAAACAACACGATTAGTCGTATTTTATAGTATGAAACCACATTGTTGCATGGGAGAATACAATAATTATTTTTTATTAAAAGGAGAAAGTATATTCTACCATGATTTTGTATTTAAAAGAAAAAGTATATTGTACCATGGTTTTTTACTTAAAACAAAAAATTATAATGTACCTATGTCTTTTTATTTAAAATAACAAATAGATAGTTACCGATGGTTTTGCAGCAAGAAGAATAATTGGAAAATATTTCGATGGTTGTGAAAATTGATTCCCATGGTTTTGCATTTGGATTAAATGCTATTTAGGTGTGGCTTTGCAAATAATGATTAAGGTATTTCATATGTTACATAGTCATGGATAAGCTATTGCATACGTTAAATAGACATTATGACTAGAACTGATTGAATATTTGAGATATATATATTTTAATTCTCTCACTTTATTTATTTGATCAAAATTTCATAATATTTTGGCATTGTATAAATTGATTTTTTAGGTAAATCATGATGATATTGTTTCTAACAATAGTGTTTGTAGGAAATAATCACAACTTACATGAAGAATAGATTGATATTCCAAACTAATCCATTTTCCAACAACTAAAAGGGGGATTATAACTAGTTTTATGGCATGCAATGAGGTCATTATGTTTAAATATTTGTTACATGGAGATTGAAGATCATAAAACATAGTTTTTCAAGGGGTAAATTACTGCAAGGAAACAAGCAAGCCATGAAGACATTGGGTAATGTGTTTGAGAAATATGAAATGTAATTTCCTCTAGTTAATTATGTTTAAATTAATGATTATGTTTCTTTTATAATAATTCGACAACAGGTGAGGGATGGAATCCCCTCTTTCCATTAAGTGAGGGGAGAACTCCCTCATCACACATTTAATAAGATAAATATTTTTTTATTTTTCCCTTCATGGCTTTTAGGATATATCGATGCCCCATAAATATGTTTTCCTATTTTTTTATCATGATGAATTTTCTACCTTGTATGAAGTTGAAAATTACATCATTCAACGTGTTATTAAAAGGCCTAATTAATTTAAGAATGTTAATGATGCAAAATGAAGTACATTGCATTATGATAATATGTTTAATTGAAAAATTATTCTTTTCCACACATATCTATTCCATTTTTATGATTACTTCATGATACATCATTCACATGATTCATAATAGTGCTAATTCTTTCTCTGAAGAATAGTAATGCTAATGAATTATTTTAATAATATTGTCTTTGATGGAATTTGAGTCCTTATAATTGATCAAAGTAAGTTAGAAATTGAGTTTCCTTTATTAGAACTAAATTATGGATAATTTGGAACACTCTCATAGTGAACAGTGACAGTGTTGATTAAATACTACCCTTTGTATGAATATGTTTATGATAATGTTTAATGATGCATTAAAAGGAGAAGCTTGGAACTGCAATGCATTTCTCATGGTTTTTGGAAAGGTGTGTTAGTGTTTTTGTGGCAGTGGAGTACCAAATAACACCTCCTTAACAGTTGGTTATTCCCTACAACGGATCACAAAGATAGTTGGTGTTGTTAGTGAATAGACTTAAACAAGACAAGCACGATTAGTATTGGAAGTAATGCATAAATAAACATACGCCTAAAAAAAAGAGATAAGTAAAAAATAAAAATCAATGGAGAAAACATGTCAATATATGAATGGGAAAAGACTTCCTTTATTTATTATTGGTGGTAGAAGAAAAATCGAATGTTAAAACAATTGAAGTGAGTCCTTTGAGCTATGGAGCTCATATATCCTTAGCAAGGAGTTCCCTTTCATCAATCTCCTTTCAATATTCTCTTCTCTCTAGAAATAAGTGTGAAGACTCTCCAATGGTGGAATATTCTTTTCATATTAAGATGTTGGATTTCTTAGAAGAAATATGGCCAAATTTCTAGTGCTCTCACTTCCCTTGCTTCAATAGTGAAATTTTGTGTTGCTCTGATAGCAATTTGGCTGTCATAACAATATCTCATGTTTTTCTCTTCCAATAGCTTGTTTATATAGAAAATTTTGAACTTATCTTCCCTCCCTTGGCCCAAGCGTGATAGTAACCCTAGATTAGGATAGGAGCGTTCCATTGAGGGATTCATATCTTTAGGGTGACCTCAAGTTCATTTTCTTTGAATCGAAATGTCATAGAATAAACTCCCCAAGTGTGGGAAGTGCTTCCAGAAAATAACAGTTTTCCCTTCCCTCGACCACGCGATTTTCAAAGGAAAAGGTGTGCGGTCCGCAAAAACCTTTTTTTTTTCTGGTGGGAAGTCCAATATTTATTTAAATAACCTTAGGAAATGTTAAATTCTTATCCTTCCATGAATTTATCTGCTATAAAATCTTGAATCGTACTTTTTTTTGGACAGTTATAATGTCTCTTGTTGTGTGCGATTTTCTAGTGTTAATAGTTTCCACGTGATGTATGAGGTGTAGGAGAAAGCGTATAGATGAAATAAATACATCAAGTTTTTTGTTCCGACTGAGAGTCTATGTAAAAAATTTGAGAGAGAGAGTAAATTTTTGCGAAGATGAGTAGGGAAATCCCTTGACTGAAGATAAAGAGCAACCATTCTATGTAGGAAACCTTAAGTGATAAAATAAAAAATGTTTCTATGAGGCAAGCATGTGCCATGATCATTATGATGACTAGTTAATAAAATCTGAGAAATATTGGTTCTATCAAGTCACATTGTGGTAAGTGACCTTTTGTTGTTCGTGATGACGATCGTTGTTGCTCTCAAGGGTATTTTAACTTTGAAGAAATAGATTGAATTTGGTACCCCTGTGCATTCTCTCGATGAAAAACGTTTTGATGAGGTTCTAATGTATGCATGGGTATTCGACTTTTGGGAACCTCTCATGTATCATGGCTTAGTAATTGTTGTAAGAGATGCTTTGTAATGTACGAGTCTTCAACTAAATGGCAGAGTGTAATGGTTATGAAGTATGATACCACCTTGTCATGAAAAATAGTGTTGATGTTGAATGTCATGCAGATCGATGAGATCAATGGGAAATTTTGATTCCCATTGTGCCATATGAGGATGTTACCTAAGAAGGAATAAGTCATCAAAGGTAATGCCTCAATCCTGGAATATTTTTGGTGAATTCGACGGGAAATAAGAATCAACCATCCAAAAGAGGAGTTGATACAAGGGATCTGAGTTTCTGGTGAAGTAGAGTGTAATATGGTGGGTTGAAAAGGCATGGTAACTAAAGCAGGATAAATGATGTTTATTTACAAGTGGCTCAAGTTTGTAGTTATTATTCTAAGTGGCAGAAGGAAAAACAATTTCTGATAGGGGTGGCACTGGAGTCGATAAGACATCCATGGTGTGTGTAAGTATGCTACGACTGACATCATTGGGATTTGCAAACTCCGACCAAGGGTGTGATCCAAACTTATGCTAGAACACAATAGAATACATATATAAACATAAAAATAGAAGTGTAGCATAAATAGAACTTCATTTCAATAATATCTAAGAACTGAAATATGTGTACATATAGAATGGAAATAAACTAGCTCGGGCAATGGTAACTTATCTATGAGAAGAGATGTGGTGTCTGCATGCCTCTAAATTGTGTCTCAATGAGGCTCGGTGGTATTTTTATCATTTAGAAATAATGAGAAACCCTTAACATCTAAAAATCTAACCCTAGGAGATGAAGCGCCAAAATCTTGTGGGCCCCATTTGCTTAAGTTGGAATGGCAACTTCCCATGGTTGTAATTTTTTAATACAATCTCTCTTTTTCTATCATAAGAGCTCATTTCCAAGATATCAAAGAGTAGGCCTAAATAAAATTAATAAATTGGTCGGGATTTTTTTAGTCTCTTCGTTTTTCCTAAAAACGTATTTTATTCCCTCAAAATGGCTTCAGATGTTTAGGAGCCAAAAAAGTGTTGGGTATGTGTTATATTCTTTCCATGACTAGCCCCATGTGTTGTACGTTGCACCGGGTGTAGTAGATGGGTCAAAGGGGTGCGGAAACGCCCCGGAATTATTTTTTTTGTGTGCGGACCCACCCATGTTTTGTGCATGAGTTTTCACATGGTTTTGGGGTACGATGGTTTTCGGTCGCTGGTATTTTGTAGATCTAGCCAAGGGATCTACGGTTATGTTCTAATCCAGGTTTAATGAATTTGGGTTTATGTATGCTTCGGCATGTATATATATGTGCTATAACAGTAAAAGGAATATAATGAAAAATTAAGCTGGTCATCCCGATTTGGGATCTAGGGGAAAATCTCTATGTTTATCTATTTTATGCTTTATGCTCTCGCTATTGTTTATTTTCTGTTATAAGATTCATGTGTAGATAATTTCTGTTCAGGGTTAAAACCTACATTTGGTATCAGAGTTGTTTTAGCTTCAAGGGGACGCCTTTGCTACTAAGGGTTTTTTGCTCAGGCTTGAGGTAGACCCTGTTTATTGGGAGATCTGCGGGATCGATTCTTGCGGTGAAAGAAGATGGCGAGTGGCGGAAATATAGAGATCGAGAAATTTAATGGTCAAAGTTTTGAGTTGTGGAAGCTCAAGATGGAAGATCTATTGGTGGATAAAGATCAGTGGATCGCGGTACATCCAGGTACTAAACCAACGGCAATGTTCGATGAAGACTGGAAGAAAATGGATTGGAAGGATAAGAGCACAATACGGTTGTGTGTCTCAGATTTAGTATTGTTGAATGTATCTGGGGAAGCTACGGCAAAGAATTTTAGGGAAAAACTTGGGACTTTGTACCAATCTAAGTCTCTGGTGAATAAGTTGTTCCTGCGGAAAAAGCTGTATAACCTGAGGATGAAGGATGGAGACTCGGTGACAGAGCATCTGAACGCCTTCAATACTGTGGTAAGTCAATTGTCATTTGTTGATATTAAAATCTCAGATGAAGATAAGTGCATCAGTTTGTTGTGTTCTCTACCAGACTCGTGGGACAGTCTAGTTATTGCAATAAGTAGCAATACAACTACCTTGAATTTTGATGACATTGTCTCAGCCTTGCTGTCGTATGAAATGAGATGGAGAAATATGGAGGGTGAAATGGAGATGCCTTATCTCACAGGGAAGGTCCCAGAACAGAAACAAGAATAAGGTTTCGAGTGGGAGATCTAAATCTAGAGGGAGATCTAAATCTCCTAGAAAGTTTGTAAAGGTGTGCTGGAAATGCGGAAAGGAAGGACACTACAAAAAGGAATGTAGATCTAAAGCTCCCGAGAAAGGAAAGAGATCTGATGAAGCTCCTTTTGCAGAGGCAAAAACCACCTCGGATGAAGGTGGAGATGTGTATTTGGCTTCTTCTTCAAATACACATGTAGATCATGAGTCATGGTTGATTGACTCAGGTGCATCCTTCACTTCACTCCTCATAGGGAGTGGTTCTGCGAGTATGAGAAATATGATGGTGGTGATGTCTTCCTAGGGGATGATAGGAAGGCCAGAATCGTCGGACATGGAAAATTCAAGTTGAAGCTGCAAGGTGGAAGGGTTAGAACACTTCCTCATGTTTTGAACATTCTTGCATTGGCCAGAAATCTGATTTCTATAAGCAAGATGGATGATGAAGGTGTAAAAAAAGTGTTCGACAAAGATACATGTAGGATGGTTCAGGGAGCACTGGTATTAATACGGGGAGTTCAGATTGGAACTCTGTACAAGGTTCAGGGCAGCACTGTTATTGATGGGTCCAACAGTTCTGTGGTTCCCGAAAGTGGAGTGGAAAGCCTAGCATTCTCTAGAGGAAATACCATGTTATGGCGTCAAAGGCTTGGACATATTGGAGAGAAGGACCGTCAGATACTACATGGAAATGGTATGGTAGAAGTTATGTCTAATAGCTCTCTGGATTTTGATTTTTGTGAACATTGTGTATATGGGAAGAATAATTAAGTGATTTTTCCTTCTACTGCTAAGAGGGCGAATAAGATATTAGAGCTTGTGCACAGTAATGTGTTTGGACCTACGTCGGTTGCATAACTGGGTAAGTCTCTGTACTATGTTTCATTCACATATGACTTCTCAAGGAATACATGGTTATATTTGAGGAATAACTGAATTATTTGATAAATTTAAAGAATTTAAGGCTCTCAACTGACAGAGAATAAGATAAAGGTGCTGAGGTCAAATAATGGTGGGGAGTTCTGCAAGAAGGAATTTGAAGAGTTCTATAAGAAGTGTGGTATAGCACAACAGAAGACTACTCCATACACACCTCAGCAAAATGGAGTTGTAGAAAGAATGAATAGAACGCTGATGGAAAAGACAAGAAGCATGCTCAGTGGTACCGGGTTAGGACAAGAATTCTGGGCAGAGGCAGTGGAGATTGTATGTTACCTGGTTAACAGATCACCTTCATTAGCGTTGGAGGATAAGACTCCACATGAGGTATGGATTGGTAAGAAACCCTCTCTTTCACATCTAAAGGTATTTGGAAGTGATGCATATGTACATGTTCTAAAGGAGAAAAGGACCAAGTTGGATAATAAATCTGAAAGGTGCATCTTTATTGGGTATAAGGATGGTTTAAAGGGTTACAAGCTTTGGAACCCGGAAACAAGGAAGGTTTTGTACAACTAGATTTAGTGTTTAGAGAGGTGAAATATGTTGTTTAACATGAATTCATACCAAAGGAGCCTGAGAAGATAGAGTTTGAGCTAAAGGAGATGGAATCAACCTATTCTCAAGAAGAAGATTCGTGGAAGGTTGAAGAGGAAGAGCCGGCCAAACCTGGGGCCTTGAGAAGATCACCGAAAGAAGGCAACTATAAAGGTATAGTCCATCTGCTTTTTGTTCAGGTTTTGCCTTAACTATAACTGATGATGATCTTAGAACTGTCAGGGAGGCATTAGATTTAGAGGATGGAAAACTCTTGAAGGAGGCCATGGTTGATGAAATGGCATCCATGCACAAAAATGAGGCATGGGATCTGGTGGAGTTTCCTACTGGAAGGAAGCCCATTGGGAGAAAATGGGTAAGCGAATAGATGAATGTAGAAGGAAAGGTGGAGAAATACAAAGCTCAGTTGGTAGCGAAAGGTTATTCCCAGGTATCGGGAATTGATTTTGGTGATAGTTTTTCTCCTGCTGCCAAAGTTACTTCTATTAGATTACTTTTATCTGTTGCTGCTACATTTGATTTTGAGATAGAACAGATGGATGTGAAGACAACATTTCTTCATGAGGATCTAGAAGAGGAGATCTACATGAAGCAACTTGAAGGCTTTATGGTGAAGGGTAAGAAAGAACTGGTATGCAGGTTGAAGAAGTCTCTGTATGGGTTAAAACAGTCACCAAGGATGTGGTATCAAAAATTTGATACCTATATATGGGGACTTGGATTCACCAGAAGCAAGGAGGATCACTGTGTTTATTTTAAATTAATTGGTGACCGTGTTATTTATTTGGTCTTGTATGTGGATGATATGTTGTTGATTGGAAATGACGAAGAAATTATCCAATATTTGAAGACCCAGCTGTTCTCCAAATTCGACATGAAGGATATTGGTGCTGCAAACTATATTTTGGGCATGGAAATTAAGAGAGATCGGGAAAAGAGGAAGCTCTGGTTAAACCAGAGGAAGTATGTCGAGACTATATTACAGAGGTTCAATATGCAGGATAGTAAACCGGTGAGTGTTCCTATTCCTGTAGGTGCAAAGCTGTCTGCTGAACAGTGTCCCAAGACACAAGAAGAAGAGGAGGATATGTCCCGTGTTCTATATGCAAGTGCAGTGGGTAGCCTGATGTATGCAATGGTCTGTACTAGACCAGACATTGCACATGCAGTGGGAGTATTGAGCAGGTTTATGTCAAACCCAGGGAAGGAGCATTGGACAGCAGTGAAGCGGGTTTTCAGATATTTACGTGGCACTAGCAATTATGGCTTGTGCTACTAGGGAAGACCAAGATTGGAAAGAATGTTGGACATTCATGGTTTTGTTGATGCAGACTGGGCTGGAGATCTGGACCAAAGAAGATCTACAAGTGGGTATGTGTTTAGCCTATTTGGAGGTGCAGTCATTTGGATGAGTAAAAGACAGTCTGTAGTGGCACTTTCAACTACAGAGGCAGAATACATAGCAGCCACTCATGCAAGCAAGGAAGCAGTTTGGTTGCAGAGATTGTGTTCAAGTATGGGGTTGGTACAACAAGCTATAAGGATAGACTATGATAGCGAAAGTGCAATTTTCTTGGCTAAGAACCCTGCTTATCATTCAAAGACAAAGCACATTGATGTTCAATATCACTTTGTTAGAGATATGGTTGAGGCTAAAAGGGTGTTGCTGGTAAATGTGGACACTTTGAAGAATGTTGCAGATGCATTGACGAAGTCTGTGAGCACTCAGAAGTTCTCTTGGTGTAGAGAAACAATGGGTGTTGAAGAATTGGCCAAATGACTAAGCTCTCCTGTGGCCCCTTGTGGAAAGAAAACAACAAGTGGGAGAATGTTGGGTATGTGTTATATTCTTTCCACGACTAAGAATGCGCGAGGGGGTAAGAGGGGGGGCGATAGCCCCCCCTTTGCACTGGGCACAATGGGGGGGTCACAGGGGGGGTGGTAGCCCCGAAAATGTTTTGGTCCTTAATTTCCGGTGGGTAGTCCGCGTCCATGGTTTTGTGCATGGTTTTTGCACATGGTTTTGGGGTACGATGGTTTTCGGCCCCTGGTATTCTGTAGATCCGGTCAAGGGAACTACGGTTATGTTCTAATCCAGGGTTAATGGATTGGGGTTTATGTATGCTTCGGCAAGTATATATATGTGTTGTAACACTAAAAGGAATATAATGAAAAATCAAGCTGGTCGTCCTGATTTGGGATCCAGGGGAAAATCTCTGTGTTTATCTGTTTTATGTTTTATGCTCTCGCTATTGTTTATTTTCTGTTATAAGATTCGTGTGTAGATAATTTCTTTTCAGGGTTAAACCTGGGCAAAAGTACCAAAAATAGTAAATTGTGCTACAATTAAGGAAATTTGAAAAAATGAAAGAATAATTATGGGGTTAAGTGAACAGGCACAGGTCGTGTTTTTTTCACTCGGACTGCACCCTACCCACTTAGGAAGAAATGTTCCCCATTGCATTGAATTCCTCCATGAGATGGGGAAATTTTTGTTGAACTTGGTCCCTGATGAACCACTTACCTTCGTGTAAGAGTTGGCTAGCTTTGAAAACCCAAAATAGTTAGATCTTCTACTGATGACTATTATTGATATGTGTTTCCATGATCTGATCAGTTGTGGCCTCTTCCATGCAATCGAGGTTTAGCTCTGTTGGTGTGATTTTTTTCGCAATGTTATATGTGTCTAGTAATGGTGGAAATTATGGATGAAGGTGGTCCACATTGAACATTGGGTGTAGGGCAAGGAATGGTGTAATACTAAGCTCAAAGGCAGTGTCTCCTACAACCTTGGTGACGGTGTATGTCCCATATCATAGAGGACAAAACTTATGGTGGGGTGGAGTGAGGCGCTCCTTCTGCAAATATAGCCAAACTTTTCCGCCCACCTGGAACCTATGTGGACCTTGATGTTTATCATGTCACTACTTGTACTTATCACTAGCTCTATACAATATGTCATGTACATTATGGTGGATGAGTGGAATGTGCTCGATGAAGTTATTGTCCCTGTCAGCTTGGAATTGTACATGAGTTGAATCTGCTTAAGTAGCTGCAAATTTTATGGCCACATTAATGGGGCATAATGGTTTGAATACCAATCCCACCTGAAAGGGGTTGTGGCTAGTTCAGCTATGGAGAGCTCGGTTGTAGTTATGTTGGACATAGAGAAGGCATTTATCCCATGTACAATGATGCTCCAACTTGTACATGTACATAATGTGCATGATCATCATGTTGACGACCTTTATTTGGCCATCAACTTGGGGGTGGAAAGTCATGGATTTATTGAGCTTGGTATCCATCTTCGATGAGAGGCTTGAAAAAAATGTACTTAGGAACCTATTGTCCCTATATAAGATAATGGACTGTGGGATCCCTAAGTGCACCCACACTCATTCAAAGAATATTTTAGTAGTGGCTTATACTATGATACTCTTCTTTCAGGTAGCCAGAATGGCCATCTTAGATAATATTTCGATGACCATGAAATCACACTCGTTGCCATGCTTAGTAGAAGGAAGGCCTGATATGTAATCCATCGAGATGGATTCCTAGGGTCGAATAGGAGTAGGAAGAGGAGTATAGAGGTGTTGCTTCTCGATGGTCGATTTGGCAATGACATAGGAATTGTAGGATCTGATGTAATTCCAAACATCGTGCCAAAAGTTTTTACTATAAGGATAATTTTACAGTACTGCCACTATTTTCTCTACCTCGAAATGTCTAGCAACCTAGTTGTAGTGTGCTTCCAAAATCATCTTGACATGCTCACTTTAAGAAATATTGAGGTGTCCTAGGTGGAATAATAGTGCATCCTGCAGGTGATAATTCAGAACTTGCTTGCCTTCTAGGAGCATTTGATATGTGTTACCCAATTTTGGATCACTCATGTAAAGAGTCGGCCACCTTGAAGTCTCATTCCTGCAATGGTCAAGCATAGTGGTTAGCACCATGACTGACAGTCGGCTAAGGAAGTCTGCAACATTATTGGTGTTTTCATCTTGTACTTAATGTTTAGATCAAACTAATGCATTTATGTGGACTATTTGTGATGAAGATCATTTTGCAAATTCCCTTGTGCTTATATGAATTGCATGGGTCACAAGTTTGTGTGGATGACCATTTCCTTCCCCATAATGTAATTCCTCCATTTCCAGCAGACCTAAAAAATGGAATACATCTATTTGTCATAGATGGGACACTTTCAGACTATGTCCAAAAGTGTCTCACTTTTATATGGAACTAGATGCCCCTACTGAGTAAGAAATGCACCATTAGCATAGTCACAGGAATTTGTCTCGATATGAAATCATCATTGGAGGTCTAATAATGTGAGCACTAATGTAGAATAGATTTGATACTTGAAGTCAATGAACACCTTATGTTGGGATTCAGACCAAAATAAATTTTCTTTCCCTCCTCCCTTGGTTAATTGACTCAGAGGACAAGTGATATGAGAGAATCCCAACACGAACTTGTGGTAGAAGTTGCGAATACGTAGAAAGTTGTGAAGCTCTATTATAGTGGTTGGGGCTAGAAAATACTGAATGATGTATACATTGGTTGGGTCCACATGCACACCCTTCTCATCAATGATGTACCCCAGATATTGAACCTGGGTCATGGAAAAGTGCATTTCTCCAAATTAGTATAGAAATTGTGTTATTTGTATGGAGGACCTTTCAAATGTGGTGCTGGTGCTCTTCCCAAATCTGGCTAAAGATTAGGATGTCATCCAAATACACCAACATGAATGAGTTGGTGAAAGGTCATAAAATGTCATCCATGAGCCTCATGATCATGAAGGTTGTGGGGGAATTCTTCAACCCGAAAGGAATGATTAAACATTCAAAATACCCTCGTTGGATTTGAAGGTATTCTTCCACACATTGAAGGGTTTTATTTTATCTGGTGATAATCAGAATTGAAGTAAATATTTATAAAATATTTGGCTCATTTGAGTTGGTCCAACAGGTCATAAATTTATGGAATCATATACCTATTTTGGACAGTGATATTTTTTAGCACCCGATAGTCAATACAGAGTCTCCAAGTCTTGTACTTACTCTATACTAACATGACTAGGTTCCCACAGGGTGATGAAATTGGCCAAATGTGCCCTTTAGATAGCACCTTCTTAATCCGCCTCTTGATCACATCATTCTCCAGAAGGGAACGTTGATAGATCGGGCCATTAGGTAGTAGCGTGCTTGGGGTCATATCGATGGAGTGCTTGACCTAAGAATATAGAGGTACCCCTGTGGGAGAGGTGAAAATGTCCTTATACTCCTCCACGACCTTTTCCATCTGTTTCTTCCATGTAGAGGAACCTTTTCTGGAGTTCATGGCCACAATATTATTATGGCTGTGAGGGAGAATAATAAGGAAAGCAAATTTCCTAGTCAGGGAGATGTTCTTACTGAATTCCTTCATAGTGATTAGTAAGATGGCGGTAGGTTGTGCTACCTCTGTTATCTTGTACAAATTATTTCCAAAATTAATATTAACAGTGTGAGGGCTAGATTTATATACACCATGTATCTTCCATAAGTATTTTTGACCTAATAATACATCCTAAACTTCGAGAGGAGAAACATCAGATAGTTCCTCATCTCTGAATGGCTTTATGTTGTATGGAAGGTGACACTACTGGCTGACGTGGAGATCTTCTACTTAGTGAAGCCACCCGATAGAGTATGACTATAGGTGTGTTGTGGTCAGTAGGCCTAGCTTCTTCACAACCGATTTTGAAATGAGCTTCTTTGGGCTTTCATTGTCAACAATGAACTACAGGGGAGAACACTTAAACCACATATCTAGGTGGAAGAGGCATTCCCCCTCCTATGTATCTTCGACCTCATTTGTCTAGATCTTGGTGGTGGAAATGGTGGCACTGAGCTCTAAAACAATAATTTTATTACCTTTTTTATTCCCCTTATCAGGTTCTAACTCAAAGTCAGAGCATGCATCTGATTCAGAAGCCTTCAGATCTACCACCAATGACTGCTTGGCTCGATATTCACTCATGTTATGAGTGGAGCTCTTATGGAACTAACACCACTTTCCTTTTCCTTTTTTGTCTTTGTGGTGTTTTTATTTTCTTGTTCCTTCGATGCGTTGTCCTCGGTCTCTTGCCTTAGATTTTCCCTTTGTTCACTAGTTTGGGGAAACCTTTCCTTTACTTTGAGTTCACAGATCCAAAGTCCCGCTTCTTCTGTTTGAACTTGTGCTCGATCTTGAGACCATACATATAAGCGACACCGAGTGAGGAGATGACTAGGAACTTCATTTCATCCTGGATGTACTTATGAAAACAATTGTAGTACTTGATTACAAAATTCCACTCAAAATCCTTGATGCCCAGCTTTGTGCCAAGGGCATGAAAACTATTTGTGAACTTCGACACATCTTGGTCCCTTGCTTGTTGGAGAGTGTTCCACTTTATGTATTTGTAGTCATAGCTACCGATAGGGTAATACTATTTCTTGATGGCATCTTGGAAATAATTCCAAGTGCATGAAGCTGAGAAGGGTGAGGGTTCCCTCTCATCCTTTTTATCGAAGTAATTTTCCCACCAGTACTTGATATGGTGAGCAAACTTCAGGAGTGGAAAAAGTAATATTTTCTTGGTTGGATGACATGAACTGAAAGGTATCCTTTCAAAATATTTAACCATTTATCTATGACATCCGCATCTATCTGGCCTTCAAATGTGGGAATGTCAAAGTCAACTTGTACCTTAAAAGGAGTGGAACCTCCAGAGTGGCTACCAAATGAGGATGCGTCGCCTGTGGGTAGTCACTGAAGGACTTGGGAAAAGTTATCCATCATAGCATTCTTTTTTTTCTGGAGGACCTCCTAAATAAATATTTGGAAACGATCTCCTACACCCTAATATTTATTTTCTTCCACCATCGGATGTTTTTAGGTTTTATGAGGCTAATCTTGCAAAGTTTCAACTAGATTGATCCCTAACTCCTTATACCTTGACCTTGTTGGGGACATGCCAATAAAAAATGAGAAAGAGAAGACCAATCTGATACAATCGAGGAACACAATAGAATACATATATTTTAAAAATAAACATAGAAATGTAGCAGAAATAAAACATCATTTATGTTGTGGCTCAGTTCGCATTTTTTTTTTAATTTTCCAATGATTCTCAAAAATAAAAAAATATATATAATGTTGTGAAAAATAAAAATTAAATAACATTTCATATGCTAAAATATATTGAAAATTTATATGTGATACCTTAATGTTTTGTTTCGAAGCATGTGAAAGGTGTGTCCAACCACAGTTTTAAAGACTATGCAAGTTGTCGAGTGGATATGAGATGACACTCGACGAACGTGGATCAGGAGGAACCCGCGGGCACAAATAGCCCAAAATTAGATTTTTGGGGTGCCTCCATAGTTTACTGTGACGTAGGTTCATTGACTCAAATCAACGACCCATGATCACTACAGTAGCACAACGTCGATCAGCCCACCATACTTGGGGTGCCCCTGCGGTGATGTAAGCAACTAGAGGAAAACGTCAGCAAGCAAGCCATCTCACTTTCCATGCAAATCCCATACATCTCTTGTCAAGTATTTAATGATTGTTTTTCCCCAATAATCTCATTGTACGTATAAACACTGAGTCAAAATCGCTCTTTTTCACCTGTTCAGTTATGTTCAAAGTGTCGTAGTCATCCTAATTACCCTTCTCCTCCATTTAGAGTCAATATTTTCATCATCCTGAGTGTTAACATGGCAAATTCATCCCTATTTGGTTCATCAAGTCACATTCACCTCACAGACATAGAGCAATATATCATAGACACTCATTGCACGGTTGAACACTTACCTCTATGTTAGTAGGTTGTCCTTAACCATCATAATTCCCCTGTCTGTATAGCCATGGTCAAGTCTGGATTATTGTCTACATGTGTCCCAAGAATCCATATTGTCCCTCATTCATTCGCTGGCTAGCATCAACTTTATAACCTGGAAATTTTTTTGTAGTGAACCATTCGGGAGAAAGTTCCTTCTAGGTGTCATCCTTGTTAATTCGTCAAGCATTTTGCTACCCTGAGTCTGAGTCTTATTTTAGTTTCACTGAAGAGTCTTTAATGGTACATTATTACAATGATACAGGGCGAGAATACCCACAGATGATTTTCTTCCTGAAGCCAGAAGCAGGGAAATTTTCTCTAGATGAAAAGGTATTCTCTTTGGAAATTTTCGATGCAGAGACTAAACCTGTATTGCAACTTTTATCAAAAATTCTTAGAAAGGAAGATTCTTCTCAGGTTGACAGGTCAGTGCTGGGACTATTTTTTTTTATGATGAGGCCTGAAGTAGTGTTAGACATCCCATTATTTTAGCACGAGAATATGAATTCTCAATTCATGAGCTTAACTTTAACAATTTCTTTCAAATTTCCTTTAGTTGTTACATATCTCTTCATGTATCAAAATTCAGAGGAGTTTTTGAATTTTGGGTTGAATATTATGGATTCAAGTAAGAAAAGGTAGCTATTAGTGTTTTGGACTGACCTGGTAAGGAGTGAACCTAATGATGGAGGGTTATTTGATTTTTTTTCTTACTATTTACCAATTTCATATATAATTTTGAATGGGACTACTCCACAATGTTTTCTGCCTAAAGCCCAGGAATTCCTTCAGCTTAGCAATAATTGCAGATATGGGGACTGGTTTTTTTTTTAAACTATTCATAGATTAGATTGTATGGGGCTGGGGTTGAAACTTATATATTACTTATGTTCCCGTGAGGATGTTTTCCTTCAAATTAATGAAGAAGAGCTTAAATGTTGATCAAATTCAATTTATGCCAATGAAGAAAGGACATATGTTTAAGTTTCCAATGATTGTTGGTCCTTTAATTATGAATGTTAGACAAGCTGCAAAAGAAGCAAGTCAGAAGCTAGAGGACATACATTTATTATTAGGTGAAAATTGGGATTATGACCCACATCAGGTGATTTCTAAAATGAGTGTTGGGAATGGATATTATGATTTTACTCATGAGAGGAAGCCAAAAATTGAAAACTTGGCTAATAAGAGTTTTTCAAGAAATTACAACACTAGCATTGAAACTCCTACTATATCTGAAAAGAGAAAAAAAATAGAGAGAGAAAGGACTAATGATACAGAGGAGAAAGTAGCTGAGAATATAGCTAACTTGAGTGAATAAGAACCATATGCATACCCATGGTTGTTAATTCAATTGGGAAAAATATAGAATACACCAGCATCACCATCACATACATGAAGCTATTCATCATTGGTCAGTTTAATTGCTTATTAATTTAAACAATCAAGTGCTACATAGATTGTCAACCTAGGGAAGTCTGTTTATTTCAAAGACAATCACACACTGTATGTGCTGAATCTAAAAATAAATGAAAATTTGTAGTAAAAATTACACTAATCACACCTTGCTTCAAACAAACTGAAGTTCTACTTGAGTTACAGCAAAGACAATCTTTCTATTGCAGACAATCGCCAAAAGAATCCTAGATTACATTAAAAAGACAACGATCTAGGAAAAGAAACCAATCTGCAGAAGAAAATACCAATTATGCTATAATAGAGAACATGAGCCTATTCCCGAAGTAGGAATCTTCTGCACCTGTTTCTGATTACCACGCTTTCACAAACTCATTCTGTAAACAAGATTACCAATTAAAATAATCCACAATTACCTATGAATGAATTGTATGAAAACAATGCAAAAATAAATGGAAACAGAGTTTCAGCAATAGATAACAGATTTCCAATACTGCATAAATGATTTCAGCAAACAAAGTTTAACAAGGCGTAAATGAAAAGAACAGTTAACACACTACGAAAATAAATGGGTGAATCTTGTGAAGAAGGTGGGCCCTTTCCTTCTCACAAGATTCCCTAGAAGAATGAATTAAAACAAGATGCTCAGAACAAGCTTTTATTCATCTGTCAAAAGTAACATATTACAAAGGATTCACGTTCCTTCTCTGTAAGTCTCTTTCCAAATAAACCTTCCGTCGTCCCCCTCTAATGACGATGTCTCCTCTTTTTAAAGAGGAGACATCTATTACACAATTGATTACATCATAGAAATCCTATTCTTAACCCGATCTGATCTTCTATACTGAAATAAGATATTTTTTTCTTCCATAGCAAAATTCTATTACAATGGTTATGATGGTACTAGCTTCAAGGTGCATTTTTTACAGCCCAGTGTAACAGCTCCTTTACTTATCTTTTCTTGTTGCTGTTGTGCTTGAAATACTGCTTCAGAATCACAAATCACGGGATGTTTCAGCAACAGGATTTGCATACTATTTTGACTGTTTCAGCAACGCGGTCTTCAGATAGCCATGATAAATTAACTGCAGTCTTTAAATTGTTTCAGAAACTATATATTTCCGATTAATGGTTAAATATGAAAGTAATGTAAAATTACATGTAAAACAAGTTAAACATATAGTAAACAGAAGAATGTTATATACCTTTAGAAGAATGGATAAAAGTGATAATATAGGCTTTAAATATGGACTGGAAAAGAGTGGAATGATAGCAAAATGTATGGTAAAAAAGATAAATTATAGGGTCCTAACATCCCCCCAACTAAAAAGGTTGCATGTCCTCAGGCAACTTTAGTCTGAATCAAAGTCCAGATACTGGCTTTTGGCATGCAAGTTACTTAAGCAGTAGCTATGGAAGGTACTGTCTGTTAAAGCTCTGAATCCTTGTGCATTTTGCAATATTTTCCAGGCTGCTTCTTCATCCCTCTTGGCCAACCTATGATGAGCATGATATTCCTCTATTGGCATCCACAAAATAAGAAAATGGAAGTGGTACCCTATCCACTTTTCAGCACATTGCTGGACACACTTGATGTAATTGGGTACTCTAGAGAATACAATTTCGATATTAGTAGGACTGAAATGATTATACTCCTGCTTTTCCTTAGAAGATTGTTGCCAAAACATTTTATTTTCTCTTAAAGCAGCAGTTTCTTTGGCCTTAATAAAATGTTGACAATCCTGGAGTACTGAAGCCTATAATTTCCGTATGTGTTCAGTCATCCCTGGTTTCTTCAAAAATTGATAATACTCTGCCACAAAGATGGTAGGATTCTATGGTTCTAGCCGTATCCAGAGAAGACGGTTATCTTTGTTATGCCTAGCTGCAAGAAAAGCAGTCTGCCATGTAATCTGATTAGCAAGGAAAGAGGCAAATGCCCTGATCTGAATGTTGCCAACAAGAGGGTTAAGATTAAACCTTCTGTTTTCAGGGATGGCTTCATTGTGAAGATACAATTCACACAGTAAGTGCTGATCACTGGTAGAGGCTTCTGCAAACGTTTTCACAAACTGTTCAGATGTAAGTACCTCATGGGGTCTTCCATCTTTGATTGCTTTCATCTGAAAGAAAGCAAGGCGTTCTATGAGGAATAGAGAGTAATTTAGAGATGGTTTCCTAGCAGCCAATAATTTTTGTGCCAATTCAAACATCAGGAGAATTTTTCCTTTTAGCTCTTTATTCTCCTTCTTATAAGCCCTAGATTGCTGGAGTGTTTGTTCCAAGGCTTCCCAATTTGAATATATATGGTTCTGCCAAACTAATTTGTGCTGCTGCAAGATTTTATCTTGCAAAATGGCATACTCTTTCTTCCTTTTTTTCATTATTTTTTGCTCATTGGTTCAGTTTGTATTTCAGCATTGCAAGTGGTAGGCTGAGGTATAGTCGGAGTAGAAATAACAACAGGAACTTTATATTTAACAGATACATTAGACTGGGGTACTTGTAAATTAGATTCTTTTTCTAAATTTTTTAAAGGCCCTACTAGTTCTTGTGTAATAGTAGGGTGTTCCTCTTTGACTGCAGAAGATGTAGATGATCCCGGCATTGGGACTTGAACTATTTTATATCCCGCTTGATGATAAATATTTCCACATTGGCTGCACATATATTCCTTATATTGATCATTTTCTATGTGTTTGTCTGCCATGGATGCTGCATGAGCTAGGGTATACAAATTAAACTCCTTCTCATAGGCTTCCTTTGATGTTTCCAATTCTTGCTTATAGTTTTCCAGTTCTAATCTTAGAAACTCATTTTCTTGTAAAAGGGAAGCCAAAGTGACTGGACTTTGTGTATCAGTCGCACTCCCAGTAACTGGTTCTTATGTTTCAGTTGTAGCTGGTTCTTGTGTAACAACTAGAGCTGGTTCGTTTGTGGCAGATACTGAATGAGTAGCATCCTGGGCATCGAATTCTTGTACATCAGCAACTGGTTCTTGTGTTTCAGCTGTAGCCTGTTCTTGTGTGGAAGCTATAGCTGGTTCTTGTGTGGCAGCTACTGACTAAGTAGCTGGTTCTTGTGTGACATCTACTTGTTCTGTAGAAAATGATGTTGCAGTACCTTGGGCATCTGGTTCTTGTGTTTCAGTGCCACTGGGTGAGACAGGTAAATATTCCAGGGTCTGGGAGGGTGGTGGTGTATGGGATTTTAACAAAATGTTTTTAGGGTTAGGGTTAGTAGCAATGGTTGTTGCTTTAGTTGATGTCCTCATTCGTCTCCTAGGTAGAAAGGCAAAAAAAGTAGTAGTTTGCTTTTTCCTTTTATGAGTGGGTTTTTCTTAAGGAGAACAACTATTAGAGGAGGTGGCTACTTTAGTTGCGGCCGTTGTTTGTCTTTTTGGTAGAAAGGCGGTCGTGATTCGCCTTTTCCTTTTACGAATAGAGGAGGGGGGGTTATCAGCTTGAGAATCATCACTGGGAATATGGACAGTAGGATCATATGATTCTGCTAAGTTGTGGGATGGACTTGAAGAAGGGTAAATTGGATTAGTTGGTTCTGTGGATGGAATTGGTGGAGGGTCAGGGATGTTCTCTGATTGCTACTCGTGGGGATTTTTCAGGATTTTCTTGAGAATTTTCAGCAACTTCTTGAGGAATTTCAGCAGCTTGCTGAGGAATTTCAACAATCTGATGAGGGTCTATGGGTGGATTGTTTAGGGGAGGCTTTTGTTGAGCAAAACCCCTATGAATCAGTAGCTAAACAAGACGGTGATGGGTGAGGGAAAGGAGTGGGAATTTTACCTGTCTGCAATAATGTGACATATTTCTGCAATAATGTGACATATTTCTAAGACACCCAAGTAAATAATAAGGAAAATTTAGTAGTCGACCATGTCGTAAATGATTTAACAAGACAAAATCATGCTGGTAGACTACCTGGTAGCAAGCTTCACAAGTGAGGTAATGTTTGATGAATTTAGAAACTTTCGGCCAAGGAGGTGGCAATGAGTTAAGTCGGACACCCCGTCCTTTAGGCTCAGCTTGTTCTCCTGGTAGAAGAAAATCCTGTTGTGCATTCAGAATGATATGCTTTTGGCTAAACCATCGTGTGCCAGTGACCGACAGATCTGAAACCTATGTTATGTCACCCTCTGAGACTGGAATTCGAATTCCCTGGACAATAGAATGATCTTCTTGAAGATTTCATGCAAAATCAAGGACCTGCTGTGGATCAAATTCCTGAAGCCTCTGAAAATATCCTACCCAGCTTGCCTGCTGAAAAATCTGATACACTTCTAGGTATAATTCGAGCAGAGCTATCGTGTCGGGCTCGTGTCGAATAGTAGGTCCTCCCATAGTTAACCAGCTTTGGTAAAATGCACAGTCAAAGGGCCAAGTTACAACACTTCGAACAGAGTAAGTTTTGTGAATGAGAACATGGAATAATGGTGAAGAGGCGAGGTAATGGGTAAGAAAAATGACGGTAATTGGCATGTTGTGAAATGATGGCATATAATTTCGATATTCCCCCCCAACTATGGCTGAAATAATGACTTTAAATTTATGGGGATTTGTGAAATCTTCTCATTTAACCATAGTTTAATTGTACTTACATATAAAATTTACATACCTCATGTTTACCTTTAATTTGTACTTCGAAAAATATAGTGCTTGCTTATAATAACTCGGCAATAGTCATGGAAGAACTTTAGAAGCTTTTTGAAACATGAGGGAGATTGTATTAGAGGTATGTTTAATCATAGGAGAAGGCAGTGAAAGGACAGGATTAGCATAAGGAATAAGAGAAGTGAGAATGAAAGAACTGAAGAAGATGGCTTCATGACAGAAAATGCTGCATAGTCATATCTTTGGAGAAAGAAATGGTGTTTCAGCAATGGGAAAAATGGATGAGATGCTGCTAAAGAGTGGTGTTTCAAAAATGGGAAAATAAGGAAAGTGTTGCTGAGGAGTGGTGTTTTAGCAATGGGAAAATGGGGAAAATGTTTGCTGAAGAATGGTGTTTCAACAATGTGAAAAATGGGGAAAGTATTTGCTGAAGAATAGTGTTTCAGCAATGTGAACAATAGGGACAATGACATGAAAAGGGAAAAAGGAATGAAGGGAATGAATGACGAAATGTTATTGGAAGATGGGGAAATGAACTATGAATGGGTTGAAGTGAGAGGAGCAATGCTTCTCAAAATGAAGCTCGGATCTGCCTGTAGTGAAATCGTCCTTTCTTGATAAGCCTTTCTTAAATCAAGAATCTGCAAAATAATCAATTGTAACATGCTAGCCCTTGACAAAGATTATTAGTTTAAGAAATCTAATCTAATGCTAAAAATACAATTCAGAAAAATCAAATGCAATGAGGAGCATAAGGTTCCCCTAAAAAGAGATAATGTGCATCTGCCATGCAAGTGGCCTTGAAATCTTCTTTGGAAATAGGGCTCTGGTACAGACAAAGCCGATGACCATTTACTAATAGCGGTGTTTTAGAGTCATCAATTGTTAGGAGCCGTACTGTTCCATTGGGAAAAACAGTATCTATTTCGTAAGGTCCCAGCCATCTTGTACGTAGTTTCCCTTGAAAATTTTCAAACCAAGAATCATACAATAAAGCCCAATTACCTTTTTGGAACTGCTTATGCTTGATGATTTTGTCATGCCATTTTGTTCTTTGTTGTTGGATCATAGTTGTCTGATGAATGGCATCTAATATTTTTTCATCCAATTCATGAAGCTGCTGCAACCTAGCTGTCTGTACATCAATCAAATCAAGGTTAACAGCTAAAGCAGTTCTTAAGGTTTTAATTTCAAATTCCACAGGAAAAACAACACTTTTACCATAAACCAATTCATAGGGAGAAAATCCTGTAGTATTTCTCCAGGTAGTTCTATAAGCCCATAGCGCTTCAGGGAGCCTTTGAGACCAATCCTTCCGGTTGTCCTTCACTGTTTTTGTTAGAATGGATTTTATTACTTTGTTTGTACTCTCCACCTGCCCATTGGCTTGGGGGTGGTATGGTGTAGTCATTCTATGATGAATGTGATATTTCTGAAGGGTGGCTTTGAAACCATGAGAAGTGAAAGGAGGTCCTCCATCTGTAACTAGCTCTCTAGGGACTCCAAATCTAACAAAGATTTCTTCAAATAGGAAAGCTAGGACAACTTCTTCATTAGCTCTAAGGAGTGCTTTAGCCTCCACCCATTTAGTCATATAATCTGTGCAGACTAATATATAAACTCTTTGGTTGGATGGAGGATTAATGGGTCCTATAAAGTCTAAGGCCCATCTTTCAAATGGTTCAAATATTACTTGGGGGTTTAATGGAATTTCATCTTTATGATTAGGTTGACCCATTCTCTAACAGCTATCACAAGCCTGGACATATTTCTTTGCATCCTTAAAGAGTGAGGGCCAATAATAACCCATCCTAAGAATTTTATGTGTTGTTCTCTTATCAGAAAAATGCCCTCTGCAAGGGCCATCATGACAAGATTTTAGTATATCATACACCTTATCCTTTCTAATGCATCTCTGGATTTCATGATCAAGTCTTGTATAAAAAAGACACCCACTTATCCAGCTATACCGAGCACTTTGTTGAATGATTTTTCTTTTATCTCAATGTGATAGGTGTGATGGTAACTTCCCTGCAACCAGATAATTGGCAATGTCTGCATACCATGGTGAGTGAGCAGAAACTGCAAATAAATATTCATCAAGAAAGAAATCATCTACTGGAGTATTATCATCAGATTTTAACTAAGAGAGGAAATCAGTAACAACATTTTCTTTACCTGGTTGATCTACAATTGTAATACCAAACTCTTGTAATAACAATAACCATCTGTTGACTCGAGCATTTGTGACATATTTGTTCATTAAATACTTGATAGCCGAGTGGTTAGTATGGACAAAAGTAGAGTAACCAGTAATGTAATGTCAAAATTTATTAATAGCATAAATGACTGCTAAAAATTCCTTTTCAGTAACTGTATAATTAAGCTCAGTAGGAGTCATATTCTTACTAATAAGGTATATGGCATAAGGAATATGGTTTTCCTCTTGTCCCAAGACAAATCCAATTGCAGTATCCGAAGCATCAGAAGATATATGAAAGGGAAGTGCCCAATCAGGTCCTCTCAAAATAGGAGTTATGGATAACTGATGCTTGAGTTCTACAAAGGCCTCCTGGAAAATATTAGTCCACTTGAATTCAACATTTTTCATAAGTAACACAAACAAAGGAGAGGCTATTTTCGAATTTTTTTTAATAAATCTCCTGTAATATCCTGCATGTCCTAAGAAAATTCTCACATCTGTTAATGTTTTAGGAATAGGAAGGTTCTGAATGACTTGTATTTTGGATGGATCCACCTGAATTCCTTGAGATGAAATAAAATGTCCAAGCACTACTCCTTCACTCATCATCATATGACATTTTTCGGTGCTTAAGGAGAGGTGAGCTTGTATACATCGTTTAAGTACTTTCTCAAGGTTCTGTAATGCATCTTCAAAAGACACACCATAAGGAGTAAATTCATCCATAAATATTTCCATAGAGTCATTAAGCACATCAGAAAATATTCCTATAACTGCTCTTTGAAAGGTTGCTGGTGCATTACATAGTCCAAATGGGAGAACTCTATAAGAAAAAGTTCCCCAAGGACTAGTAAAAGTGGTCTTATCTTGGTCTTGGGGTGCAATTCTAATTTGGTTATACCCACTAAACCCATCTAAAAAGGAGAAGAATTTCTTCCCTAACAAACTATCCAACACCTAATCAATGAATGGTAAAGGAAAGTGATCCTTTTGAGTGGCTTTATTTAAGGCTCTATAATCTACACAGACTCTTCATTTCCTATTTTTCTTAGGAACTATTACCAATGGGGAAACCTATTCACTATCAGAGATAGGATATATAAACCCTGCATTAAGCAATTTTTGAAGTTCCTCTTTGACAATTTCTCTTAAATTAGGGTTCATTCGTCATTGGGGTTGACAGATTGGTCGACAACCTTCCTTGATATAGATCTGGTGAGTACATAATTCAAGAGAGATTCCCTTCATATCTGTATAGTCCCATGTGAATGCTTCCTTATTTTCAAGCAGTAACTTCATTAATTGTTGTGTTTCAGCAACTTTCAAGTCAGGGTTTGTGTTTAATGTATTGCCGGGTTCGATTTCTATTGTTATACTTTTAGAAGAGATGGTGGTTGATGTTTGAGGTAGATCTTCAGATTTAAGCTTTTCTTGGGTATCTGATTTCAAAAGTGCAGCCAGCTGATTATGTGTTTCAGGAGTCACAAAGGAGGGTTCACAAATAAAATTATTAATTACCTCATCCTTAGTGGTATATTTAAGACTTAAGGCTTGTATGATAGTCAAAATAGGTTGAATAGCATGATCATCATAGTCCATCCATACAGAATTCTCATTATTAATCATGGGTGTAGCGTGAGGGTAGAGAGTAAGATGCTTAGTTTCATATCCATTAGAAATTGTCATTGAACCAGATTTGCAGTTAATAAAGGCATCAATTGTAGCTAACCAGGGCCTTCCCAGAATTAGAGTATGTCCCCCCAACTTTTTTTTAGTCTGTAACACCACAAAGTCAGTTGGGTAATTCTAGGATTCAACTGAGATGACTAGGTATTCAATAAATCCTTCTGGTTTGATTGTAGAATGGTTGGCTAACTCTAGAATGGTTGGTGTATCTCTGATTACGTTCTTTAGCTGTAACAATTGTGAAGTTTCAAGAGTCATAATGTTTATAGCAGCACCTAAATATACTAGAACTTGAGGGATTATTGTTTTACCGATTTGGACAGTCACAGTAGGATGGCCGGGGTCACCATATTTAACTGAAGGAGCTTTACCAGCCATTAATGCAGATATGTCTCCCATAACATGGACTGTAAGGGGATCTTTAGCTTTCCTACTGGGTTTCTTAACACAAATATCTCTCATCGTTCTGGCATAAATTGGTACATCTCTTAGTGCCTAAAAAAGTGGAATTTTAACATACAGATTCTGCAATTCCCCTAGAAGATTAAAAGCAGGTGGCTCAGGCATTCTAGTTAAAACTAAACGCTCAGGGAATGGTGGTTCTGCTGTTTCAACACCCTTATTAGAGGGTGGTTGTACCTCTTTATGTGAATCATGTTTTTTCAGTTTCTTCTTTATCAGAATCGGAAGAGGTAACATCATCAATAATGGGTTCAACTATTTTCCCAAATCGTGAATGAATGTCATTACATTATGCAGGGAAAACAAAAAATATAGGCTGGTTCTGAATATCAATAACTTGCACAACTTTATTATTGGGTTTAGTATTTGGTTGTATAGGTAGTTGGGGTCTTATCATTTGATTATTCGATGGAGAACCTGATGGTAGAGGAAGTGGTTGCTGAAATTGAGGGAATTGATTTGGAAACGGGAGTTGTTGACCTCTCCAATTCGGATTCCATTGGTTAAAGTAAGATTGTTTTTGTGGAGGCCAAGGAGTCCACATTGCTAGATCTACAAAGGGAGGGTTTGTTTGTTGCATGGGTGGGTAATTCATTTGATTGAAGGGCAGGTATTGCATTTGGTTAAAGGGAGGGTAATTATCTTGACTAAAAGAAGGATAATTGTTCCAATGATTAGAAGATGTAAATGGCATATTAGAGTTCATACCTTGTCCTCGTGGTTGCCATTGCCTTCTCTGTGTCAGCAGATAGACTGCTTCAACTTTTTCTTCGGTTGGTTGCAATGCTGCTTTTATTCCTGGTAAAGAAGGGCATTGTGGTGTTTCATGATCTTTCTCACAAAGGGTGCAAATTGGCACCTTGTCCAATGGGCATTCCCTTAGTGGGTGTTTATCTCTGCATTTTGGGCAAAAGACAGCCAAAGATGCTTCTACTTTGGCTTGTTTCTTCTTAACCTATAGGGTGTCAATCTGTGAAGCAAAAGAACTTAACATTTCAGTTTTAAATTCCTCAAGTAAATTACCTATTTCGGCTCTTGTTGCTCCTCCACTAGCTGATTTTTGAACTCTTGAATATGTGGTATCCTTGTTGTTTGATCTATTCCTTGCAGCTCCTCTTGAACATCTTTTACAGAGGTTAAAAATTTCATCATATGATTCTTTAGATATGTCCCCTTTACCAAGCATATTTAGCATATCTAGACAGTCATCCCTCACCCCTTTCAGTAATATTGTTTTAAGAATATCCTTACTTACATCGAGATGATTGGATCTATGCAAGTTTTATTGTAGTCTTTCCACAAATTCATCCAGATTCTCGTCCTCCTTTTGTACCATGTTAAATAATTCCTTTCTTTTTTCTCTAGTCTGGAAGTAGTCTTAATATTTGAGAAGAATTTTATGTTTCATCTATTCCCATGTTGTGATTACATGGCCTCCAATACTCATGAACCACCTTAGTGCATTTCCTTTTAGTGTTGCTGGAAATAGCTTAAGCTTTTGGGCATAGTAATGTAATCATAACTTCTGCATAATATATCAAACTCGAAAAGAAACTCATCAGGATCTTCAGAAGATAAACCATGGAAGTTAGGTAAGGCTGAAAGTGTGATATTCTTCATGGGAGTTTCTCCTCTAGGAATATCCCCAATAGGAAATCCCAAGGTAGAGAGAGAATTCTCATATTTTCCCTCTCCTTCAGGATCTACTTGTCCTCCACCGAAGAATCCTTCATTGTTCCCCTCTATTGCTTGATATCCTACTACACTTGCTCGATCCAAAGTGTTTTCTACTATCTCCTCAATGTTTTATGTTGGTTCTTCAATGTTTTCTACTAGCTCTTCAATGCTTTCTACTGGCTCTTGAACATTTTCTGCTATTTCTTCAATGCTTTCTGCTGGCTCCTCAACATTTTTAAGGCTTACAATTTCTTCTGTTTCGTAGTTCGATTGAGGGGAATGTTGAGGCTTTGGCCTTCGAGAGCTTAGCCTCTGAGAAGATTCAACTTTTGATATGATCTCGTCAATAAAGGTCTTTCTTCCTCCCTTTCCTTTTCCCTTGCCACCTATAGGGTTAGTTTTCTTATGGGCTCCATGTCCTCTCATGCAATCTGCACATCTGAAAGAAAAAAATGAATGCTTTTGAAACTTATAATTTCCTTCCCCGACAACGGAGCCAAAATGTTGGTCACTTTAATTTCTTACTAATTTAAACAATCAAGTGCTACATAAATTGTCAACCCAGGGAATTCTGTTTATTTCAAAGGCAATCACACACTGTATATGCTCAATCTCAAAAGCAATGAAAAGTTGTAATAAAAATTACACTAATCACATCTTGTTTCAAACAATATGAAGTTATACTTGAGTTACAACAAAGGTAATATTTCTATTACATACAACCACCGAAAGAATCCTGGATTACATTTAAAAGACAACAATCTAGGAACAGAAACCAATCTGCAGAAGAAAATACCAATTATGTTATACCAGAGAACAAGACCCTATTCCCCAAGTAGGAATCTTCAACACCTATTTCTGATTACCACGCTTTCAAAAACTCATTCTGTAAACAATATTACCAATTAAAATAATCCACAATTACCTAGGAATGAATTGTATGAAAACAATGCAACAATCAATGGAAACAGAGTTTCAGTAATAGATAACAGAGTTCCAATACTGCATAAATGATTTCAACAAACAGATTTTAACAAGGCGTAAATGAAAATAATAGTTAACACGCTATGGAAATAAATGGGTGAATCTTGTGAAGAAGGTGGGCCCTTGCCTTCTCATAAGATTCCCCGGAAGAAGGAATTAAAATGAAATTTTCAGAACAAGCTTTTATTCATCTGTCAAATGTAATAGATTAAAAGGGATTCACGTTCCTTCTCTGTAAGTCTCTTTCAAAAATAAACCTTCTGTAGTCTCTCCCCCCTCTAATGTTGATGTCTCCTCTATTTAAAGAGGAGACATCTATTACACTTTTGATTACATCATACAAATCCTATTCTTAACTTGATTTGATATTTTATGCTGGAATAGGATATTCTGTTCTTCCATAGAAAAGATGTTGTTACAATGGTTATGATGATGCTGGCTTCGAGGTGAAATTGTTACAGCCAGTGTAACAGCTCCTTTACTTATATTTTCTTGTTCCTATCGTGCCTGAAATACTGCTTCATAATTGCAAATCACAGGTTGTTTCAGCAACGATATTTGCGTTCTATTTTGACTGTTTCAGCAACGCGGTATTTAGATAGCCATGATGAATTAACTGCAGTTTTTAAACTGTTTCAGTAACTATATATTCCGATCAATGGTTAAATATTAAAGTAATGCAAAATTACATGTAAAACAAGTTAAACATATAGTCAAGAGAATAACGTTATATACCTTTGGAAGAATGGATGAAACTGATAATATAGGCTTTAAATATTGACTAGAAAAGAGTGGAATGATAGCAAAATGTATGGTCAAAAAGATACATTATAGGGTCCTAGCATTCAGGAGGAGGTACCATTAATTAAACAATTTTTTTCCCAAATTGTTGATAATAATCATAGGATAAGGGAAAGAATGGAGACTCAAGATAAGTCTCAAATCACCCCTAATTAGAGTAGGTTGTTAACTTCTATGGATTTAGAAAAGCAATAGATGAAGATTGATTTTTGACACCCATCTGGAATGAAAGTATGGAAATCAAGAAATTTTAATACTGTCAATTTAAATGTTGATGCGAGGAAGATCCCCTTACGTGACAAATCAATTTACATATGCAAACTGGTTTATTGACTGCTAATGGTTTGACTAAAACTAGTTCAATTGCAAGTAAATTAGAAAGCATGTTAGGAAAGGTGATCAAGCACATGAAGCTAGAGAAATATGACTCAGGAGTTTTCTCCTCTCAAAATTAAGAATTAAAGAAGATCATTATGAAAGTTGGAGTAGATCCCACATATAGATCAGCTATACATAAGTTGTTGTAGAGTGCATAGTAAAAAATAAATGTACTTAAAAAGAAGTTAAAACTTCCTACTGGAAAAAACCTAATGACAGCTGAGGTAGCAAAAGTGGAATATGAAAAAGATAAGATTTTAGAGAAAGTGTTGCAGAAAGATGAAGAAGTTTGTAAATTGAAAGAAGTAGTAACTAGGTTACATGTGCAGATTGACTCTCATGTTTGCACAATAGTTTTATCAGCTGAAACTGATGACCCAACAACTAAGATATTACAGTTGAGTACTAAATTAAATATCGAAGATATTTCTAAGAAGAAAGCTCAAATTTATCTTGATATAACTATGAAGGTTATAAGGGCAAATGATAATTAAATTGTAATATCAAAAGACACTGTAGACAAATACAAAACAAATTGTCAGTCAGGTTCTGAAGAATTCAATTATCTCAAGGAGAAGATAAAGGGGAACATGTCTTTGATTAAAGCTAAACTTATAATTTGGAATGAGATTATAGGAGTAATGAACAGAGTCTGGGAGTCTCTAGTACTTATTTCAGAAGAGAAGAGTATAATCATAGATATTGAAGAGCTTGTACTAGTTGGCAAACAAAAAATGCATGAAAGAGCCATTTGGGCTAAGAAATTAATAAATTTTATCAACTCCAAATCAAATCAAGAATTCAGTGAAGATGAGGTAAAATATAGAACATTATTTGTTCTATAAATTAACAAGGAGCTAATAAAGAATGCACACAGGAAGTCCGCAGAAAATAAGTTGACAAAGATCAAGCAAGCAATAGAGAATTCTAACACTATATTTGATAAAAGAACCAGGGTTGGATTTACATCTCCCTGGGACCTGCGGGCTAACTTATCATCCTCGGAAACCTATGAAAGATTGTTGGTGGATAAAAAAATAAAAATTGACAATACTCATGAGAAAACTTTAGTGTTAAAGGGGACAACAGTTATCAATTTCTTGCATAAAGATTTTCAACTATTATGAATGGTGAAGACAATATTTGTGGAAAATCCTAGTTACACTAGAATCACTGCTTTTATATTGGAACATAATAAGATAATTAATTCCCCATGGAAAAAAATTTAACTCTGGAAGAAATCCCCAAGATGGATGAACAATCTTCCTGAAGATGCATCAATAGCAGATGATATTCAAAAGGCCACATCAGCAGTGAAGACCATGTCAGAGGTGAAAGGAACCACATCAACAACAAAGGGAAGCACATCAACAACGAAAGAAATTTATAATACATCATGATGTCTCTTTATATTATTGTATTTTCTTTATGTTTTTAGATCGAATTTGTAATGTTACCCTCGAATGTAATGAAAGTAGTTGATATAGGAAAGAAGTATTTTAGGTAGTTTCAAGAAGTTTTTAATAGTTAGAAATTGTTTTTCAATGTATTTAAGAAAGAGAAAAATGAAGAAGAGGGTTCGGAATTTTGGAAACCTCTAGAAGACTATATTTTTGTACTTATTTTTTCGAAGAAATAATGAAAGAAGTATCAGGTTTCCAACAATTTTTGATGCAGTTTTGTCTTCCATGTGTCATTGTATGCTATTTCTTTTGTAAATGAACTTAAGTAATGAAGCTGCAGGTCTCTAAATTAAATTTGTAAGTAAGAGTTACATATCCTTAAAGTGCGCTCCTTCACTCCATCTTCATTCTATTCATAGCTTCTCTCTGAGACTTAAGTTAATAGATTCTGTCTTTTACAACATATTACCTTAAGTTCCTTTATAGTTCTTCTCATTCATTAAAATATCAGCAATTAAAGGAATTGTCAAATATTTTATTTATTCCACAGCATTAAGTGTTTTAAAACTAATATCCAGAGGAAAAGAATGAAGAATAGACGATAAATATTTTTTTTGTAATATATTGTTCAAATGTCTGAAGCACTGATTCCATTCCACAACCAAGTGGTTTTCTCTCAAGAACCAACATTTTCTGGCACCGTTGCTAGGGACAAAGTATTGACAATATATTTTCCTTGGGTTTTCATATTATTTCCTCTGGTTTCTCATTGAGGAGGAAATTTTGGTTTTGTTTTATTATACTCAAAATTTTGGCTTACAAAATGCCTCACACGAGGTCTGATACTTCCTAACAGAAGGTCCCTTCTTTATGAGACCCTGAAAGATTTATTTCCAAGAGAATTGAGAGGCTTAAAACTCCCTCAACACCTAGTCCTACATTGTCCTCCGGTGGCAGTAGTTCAAGTCATCCTTTTTTTGGAAATACATCACAAGTACTCCATTTCTTGGAACAAGATTCACCTTTTACACCTACTCATTTTCAATAACCTATGTGTGAAGAACAATCTTCTAATTGTGTTTCTTTTTCTTTTACACAAGATCAACAAGTTCCAGTTTGTTGTTCCTCTGCCATTTTTATTCAACCCACTCTCGTATCTGTTTCACAACCACCTCCATTTACCTTTAGAGCAGGTTCATCATCTACATTTAATCAAAGTAAAGTTAATCAAGGTGTAAACATTGCAGCACCACTTAATTTTCCACATCCATTTAATGCAATTCCTTAAGATACCTTAAATTACTTCCTCATTTCACTGGAGAAGATGAAACTACTGCAAAAAAACAATTATCTGTGTTTTTTACTTTTGCTAAAAGTGAGAATGTGGAACATATTAATGTTGTAATAGCCATTTTTGTTCAGTCTTTGGATGGAGAGGCTAGAAATTGGTATAAGGGATTGCCAAAAATTTCCATTAATACTAAGGACGAACTAGAAAATCAGTTCACCCAAAGATGGGGAAAGAAAAAGAAGAGTCATTACAAGATCATAGGCTTGAAGATATGACCGAGGTAATCAAAAATTTATCAAACAAATTATTAAAGATAAAATTGGAAACTAAAAAATCCCAAAGAAAATTCCAACAAAATCAAAATAGAGGTTTTTACCCTCAATTCAGGAGACAACCCCTATAAATCTTGTAGAGGGAAATAAAATATCAATATCATGTCGAGACATCATTCTATATAGAAGCTAGACCTAGAGAATCAACAAAATATGACCAAAAAGGACAAGAAGATCAAATATCAGTTGTATATATTAGAGAGAACGATGAAGAATAAAATTGTGAAGAAGAATATGTTGAGGCTGAAGTATTTGTTGATGAAGATGAAGTGAATGAATATTGTAGAAAATTGATAGATTTTATGTGGGATGAGTTACATAAAAATTATAATGAGAGATCAAGAAAGATATCTAGCGTAGAAGACAGTGAGGGTGAACAGCAATGTTTTGTCCCTTCTCTAATGGAAACTCCACAACAACAAAACCTTGTGAAACAAGTGAATAATGGGAATAAACCTAAAAATTTATTCAATAGAATGGAGATGCAACAGGGTGAGTCTTCCTAGAACAAAGCAGATAATATTGATATTTTTGAGAAATTTGTTCTTGTACTTAAAGAAGTTTCAAATCCTAAAAAGAGTGAAGAAGAACCTGAAAAGAGTGTTGAACAAACGTGTTCCTTCAGTTTAACAAAGGAGCTAGAGAAAATGAAAATTCAGGTAACTCTTTTAGAATTAAATAAAACAACAATATAGAAGAAATAAATATTAGAATTTATTAATCTCACAAAGAATGAAGATATAAGTGACACTGTGAATTTACAGGAAGGGAGGTGAGTGGTCACCTTTGGCCCTCATGTAGAAGAAGTATATTCTTCTATTCCTCCATTTTATATTTCCTTTTTGCTTCATGATTTTATTCTCCACAATTGTATGATGGATTCAGGAGCCTCCCATAGTCTTATGCCATTGTCTTTCATGAAGGAGTTAAATCTGCAAATACTATACCTTACAAGGATTTGTATTCGTTTGATACCAAGAAGGTGAAGTGTGTTGGGGTAATAAAATACAAGGTAGTTTCTTTTGCCGAGATTGTAGTAAAGAGTATTGTTATAGATGTAGTTGTGGCTGACATTCCAGCAAGGTTTGGAATGCTTCTGTCAAGATATTGGGGAGAAAATTTGGGAGGTGTTCTCAAGCTTGATTTTACTTATGCTATTATTCATGTCTTTAATGGGCAATAAAGGAGATTTTACAAAGAAACAAGGTTTGTGAAAACCACTACTAAAAAGGATGCACATAATTCCCCTATTTATATTCAAGAAAAAGAAGATCTTTCATGTTTTATGTTGGATGAAGATGCAGAATTTGATGAAGACACAAGAAACTCTCTTTAAAAAATTTAAATAATGAGCTGCACTCAAGAACAATTTGCAAGTGCTATTTTGATGGTTCCTATTCCAAGGAAGGCATAGGAGCAGGATTTTTATTAATATATACATAAGGTAATTTCTTTCCTTTTTGTTTTAAATTAGAGTTTGACTCAACAAATAATGTTCCTGAGTATGAGGCTTTGATCATTAGCCTTCAAACTACAAAGAAGAAGGGAATTTAGTGTATTTTAGTTGTTTGTGACTCTGAATCAATTATAAGACAGAATAAAATTCATTGTCAAACTAAAAATCCAAGGTTGAGATCATATAGGAATGAATTTTGGATATTGTTGAAACTTGTTTTGAAGCCTTCAATATTCAATTTATTCCAAGAGATAAGAACATATTGGTGGATTCATTAGTAGTTGCTGCCAACACTTTCAAACCTACAATTAATCCAAAGCTAAAGTATGAGATAGAGGTTAGACACCAGCCTTGCATCCGAGATAATATAAATCATTGGAAGTTGTTTGAAGATTATGAGAAGATAAATCTGTTTTTGACAATGATTGAAATTTTTTAGAATGTTGAGATAGATTAGGAGGAAGAACAAACAGAGCAAAAAACAGAGGTAAAGCATCTTAACCAGTCAAATGATAATCAAAATATTATTGAATTGAAGCAAAATGTGCTGCCTAAGGGTTTTCTTCCTCTTGAAAGGCTTTTTGATTCAAATGATGTTATTTTTTATACAAAGAAGACTCATCAAGAGGAGGAATTACAATATTGTAATTTGGGAACTCAGTAGGAACCAAAAATGGTGAATTTATTCAAAGGTGTTCCCAAAAATAGTAAATAAATGTATATTTTTATTTTTAAGAAGTACATAGATGTATTTGCTGGGTCATATGAAGATCTGAAAACATATGATAATGGTATCATACATCACAAAATCCCATCAAAACAAGGAGTCAAACCTCATAGATAGAAGCTCAGACAAATAAATCCATTACTATTGTCTCCCAATGAAAAAAAAGTAAAGAAGTTACTCCAAGAAAATATCATAGTTCCCATCAAATATTCTGATTGGGTTTCTATTCTAATCCCTGTTAGGAAGAAAAATGGAGAGATAAGATTGTGTGTGGATTTTAGGAACCCGCATAGAGCATCTTTGAAGGATAATTATCATTTACCCAAGATGGATTATTTGTTACAAAAATTAAGAGGATCTTATATAATTTCCATGGTTGATGGATTCTCCGGGTATAATCAGGTGGTAGTAGACAAATAATATCAAAAGAACAAAATATTCACAACCCCATGGGGAACTTTCATGTATGCTAGAATTCCATTTGGGCTAATGAATGCAGGTGCAACCTCTCAAAGGGCCATGGACATAGAACTCATTGGAGATAAGTATGTGGTCATATATTTCGATGATATCACTTTTTTTTCAGGATCAGATGATGAACATTTAAGACATTTGCAAAGAAATTTTGAGAAATGAAAGAAATTAGGTTTTTCACTGAATCCCAAAAAAATTCCTTATTTTCCTTGGAAGAAGGTAAATTTTTAGGCCACATAGTTCCCAAGAAAGGGGTAACAATTGATCCAGCAAGGGTATAAGTAATTCAAAAAATTCCTTTGCCTAGAAGTAAGAAATATATTCATCATAAGTTTTTAGGAAATATTAATTTTCTAAGAATATTTTCATTAAAATATGCATATATTGTTAAAGACATAACTGGTATGTTGAAGAAAGAGGAAGAAGTGCAGTGGACTAAGGAAGCAAGAGAATCATTTGCAAGAATAATGGAGGCTCTCCAAACAGCTCATTAGGGGAATTTGAGGTCTAAAATGGGCCTGCTAATAAAAATGTACAACAAAAATAAACTTTATAAGAACCAATATGATACAATATGATGATGTCAACGATGGGGGATGATTCATCATTTTTGGAATAAAAAGTAAGAATAAAAAAATAAAAAAATAATAAAACTACTTTTTCAATTCGTATTTTCAACTTATCTCCCTACAATTTTACTCAAATTTTGAGCGAGAGTACTCATTGGATACAAAATTTAATTCCTCATCCAAGGTGTACCCATGTTGCATACTTTTGATGGACTCTGCTACGCGAAAAATGAGAAATACATCAAAAAACGTATTTGCAATCACATTTTTCATGTATTCGCCATTTTTTGTGTAGCGGGGTCTATTGAAATTATACAACATGGGTACTCCTTGGATGAGAAATCAAAATTTTCATCCAACAAGTGTTTCCTCTCAAAATTTGTGTAAACCCATAGTGATTTAAGTTGAAAATACGAGTTGAAAAATAGTTTTTCCTTTTTTCCCTCTAAAATTTGATGATGTAATCAAATATTATTTTATTATTTCCACTATTATTTTATAATTTCCTTAGGATGCACATTTTAGACCTCAAAAGTTCCCTAATGCCTATTCTTATCATTCCTAATTATCAGAAGATGTTTCAAACATTTTCATTTTCTTCCCCTTCTACTATTGTTGTTGTGTTATTGTAGAAAAATGAGGACAATAGGGCACAACCAATGGCATTCTTCAACATAGTTCTCAGATATTTTGAGATTAGATATAATATTATTGAAAATAAGGTATATGCATTTGTCAAATCACTCAAAGCCTTTAGAACCTATGTATTTCAATCTCAAATAACTGCATATGTCCCTTATGTTTTTGTCAAGGATGTGTTGATTCATAGTGATGTAGAATGGAAGAGAGGGAATTGGATAGCCAAAATTCAGGAATATGAGATGGAAATTAAACCTACAAAACGAATAAAATGTCAAGGGTTGGAAAATATGTTAACAAAAACAAATTTTCAGGCATTTGAAATCAATTTCTTAGCAGCAGTGGATGAAGTTGTCAATGAAGAAGATAGAAATAAGCCCAAATTAGGTGTGAAAATTTAGTACAAATTTTTATGTTCAGATTGGTACAAAGACATTGTACACTATCTGCATTTTTTCTCTTATACCACTACACTAAATAGGACAAAGTACAAAGCCCTCAAGCTTAAATCTCAGCCATATGTCATAGTAGAATCAAAATTGTACTGGAAAGATCATGATGGTGTCTTATTACTATGTTTAACTGAAGGATAGTCCATTGAGGTTACCAAAGAGTATCATGAAAGTATGTGTTGGGCCAGAATTGTGAATTACGGATAAATCAAAATTCCCCAGATAGGTGCTAGTCTAGAAAAACAGATGAAAGACTATACGACTATTTTTCCTAACTTAGAATAGATACAAAAATAGGATTGGAGGATTACTTGATCAGTCACTTCGAAATGGCTCCTTCTGTTACTTTTGTTGCAACTTCAAATTCAAGCAGTTTTATGCTAAATTCTTCCTGCAAGAAAGAACATTAAAATAGTAGAAGATTCAATAATATAGATATATATTCAAGCTAGTTAGCTAAATCGGTAAAGCATAAAGCATAAACATCAACTAAGATCTTACAATATGGAAAATAAAAGCCAATACATATGTATATAGGGAAAAATAAGAAATATAATTTATTAATGATAGAAGGATAGGTTACAACCAAGTGACTAATTTGAAGTGACCCTTTGAGCAACATCCCCAAGCCTTATCACAGTATAAATCTCTCTAACAAAAACTACACAAATCTAGCTATCAATTGAAAATTATCCAGCACTTCTCTACTCAAATTCTTCCTTTTCAAGAACTTAGATCTCTTCTCAATTTATAGATGAACTGTAGGTTGTTTTGCAATCAATGAATTTCCAATAATAGGAAAGACATGTTTGCTATCATGTAGATGTTAAATGGACACTTGGATCCGAAGCTTGACACATGTGAACTCTTCTAGAAGGCACTGGCCAAGTGGAGATTCTAGAAAAATGAGAATTTCGCTCCCAATGTGACCAACGCACCTGTGAATGTCGGGAAGTGCTTTGAAGAGAAGCCTTTCATGGGGCTACCTGTATATGCAACGCACTTAGGCCCCTTAGAGCCTGCGTTGTTGAGCTCTCATATGCTATATAATAAGCTTCAAACCTTGGAAACCTTTGCTTGATGAAAGTCTTGCTTGATTTGTCTTTTCCTTTGTCTTAGGGCATGTAGAAACTAAAATGATAGGGAATGATAGACCCTTGATCATTGGTCCTCGAAATGATGTACAGTTAACTAGGTCATTGGGAATAGCGCCCAAATTGACCTATAACAATTTCGCCCTAAAGCATGACATCCAAATAATAAAAACATTTGATTGAGATGCTTTACACTGTGATGAGCCTGGAAATGAAGAAGAGTGGTCGCCTGCATCAATATTTAAATAAATTACATCATGATATATCCTCTTTTATCATAATTGTTGAGAGTAGGCATTCCCATGTTCAGCACATAAAAAAATCTAATAACATGTACATAATTCAGAGAGTCATCTTCATTTGAAAGTTGCCCAGATGCAGACATGCCTATAGATATAGGGCCACGTTTGGATGAAAATTTGTATGTAAGGTCACCGTACAGATGATGTGTATAAAAATCCTAAAATCATAGCCTGGATGACTAGATCTGGGGTCTTCTTATCTCATTCACTCGATCATTTGGGTACAAGTCTAGCCATGCAAATATATGATTTGTAGTCGAACATGAAAAGACATTGTTTTATTACCAACCAATGATGTGTGTTGTTAAAAAACGCGAGAGAACCAACATTAATGCTAATTGACCTCAAGGTATTGTAGTACATTTCGTAAGGCATGAATAGATGATTTGATGTCAAACGCCAGACAAAATCTTTTGGTCAAATGTCTGGAAGCGAGGATCATGTCAATGTTGTAATAGGCCTCATGGTACTAGAATATGATGTTTCTAAGTGAACTTCCTGGATATTGATTTGTCATCGACAGGAAGTCACGTTATTGCAAAAACTAGAGTTACTGATTTTGGAGACAAGGGTATGCGTTGATATATCAATTTTCAGGGATGACGGTCATGAGAATGAAGGTTTATGAGTATTGCAGAAGGATGAGTTTTTAATCGCTAGATGACTTCTCTTGAACATATCGTCAACACTGTGATGAGTTGTCAAGGTTGACCCAAAACTAAACTAAAGGTATGATGAACCATAGGTGTGAATGAACTATCGAGATGATTACCCAACCCAAACAGTCGCAGACATGGAGTGAAAGAAGTGTCATGTTCAAGAGCAACTTGCTACTATAAAGAAATTCTGGCTCATTTTTCCCAAATTTTCCCTCGTCATTTTTCAACTACTACCTCTTTATTTTTTAACAAGCTTGAGGGGGATAAAATTTGCTTGATCTATAATTCAACCCTTCGGGTGAATAAAGTATCGTTATTTAATAATTTAATGAGCCTAGTGACGAATGAAACTCGATTCTTGCCATGATCTACAAGACTATCGCTATTTATGTTTTAACGATATTAACAACAGTGATAGCCCGATCCTTTTTCATATTTAGAGAGTTTGAAAAAGAGGATGAAAGAAAAGTCCATAAGTACTTTTTTGTAAATTTGTCTCTTAGACCTGAAAAAGTGAAAAATAATATCTGAGAGAACCTCCTTGGTCATGTTCAACCAATGTATTCCTTTTCATAAATAATATATCTTAGCCCAGAAAAGGGTTAAACTTATACTGAGTAGATATCAATTCATTTACTTTAACGAGCTCGAAAAGACAAGTGCTCGGTAATCTTTTCACATTATCAAAGTCTAAAAAGAGCTGAAAGATGACTCCAGGGGTTCCTTTTTCGCTATTATTTAAGCTCTAAAAAGAGATAAAAGTGCACTTCAAATCCCTTTTCATTTTTATCAAAGCTCAGAAAATAAGGATGAAAAGTATGCTTTGTGGTCAAGTCATTCTTTGAATAATTTTTCACGACTAATCTGTGCATTAGTTGTATGTCATGTTTCAGAGCCACATCAAATGGATAAAAAATACCTGTTTCATGATAAAAAAAACATAATAAAACCATAATCATAGCAATAAATTTAACTTGCAAACAATTAAATGACTATAAAAAGTAGTTTCACTATTCACTTTTACCACTCCATAATTACCATTTTCATTTTGGAGCGCTGAACATGATTTTTCCCCCAAACTTAAATCGTTGATTCCGATCATTTATGTGGACGGATTTTGTCGCTGTCCGATCTAGGTTAGTACCATGAACCTCCTCCTTCCTTTGGTATTCAATTCATTTCCATTCTCTACATATTTTTAGGGTTTTAAGGCCCCTAGGGTAAATTCTGCCCAAAATGAGGGAAATGCACCCCTGAATGTCGAAACCTGTGTCGCATAGTAGGTATAGTGAAGGGAACCTGCATATGCAGGACACTATCTCAGCCCAAGGAGTGCATTGCGGGCAGTTCAAGTTTTTTATTTTCATGTTGTGCCCAAAATTTGCCTAGTTTTTTGCATTGAATGGAATCTAATGTATCTTATGACTGTATTTTAGGTTTCCATCAGATTATAATGACGATTACATGGAGGGAAAGAGAACATGAAGAAAAAGATATTATTTCCTTGAATGATCTGGGTACTGTAAGATCCCTAAGAGATTGTGGACTACTAAATTACTTCAAATTGTCGGGAATGAGGCAATAAATAGAACTCTTGGAGTTATTAGTTTGAGCATGCGATCCAGCAATAGAGGCATTTCACATTAAAAATCAAGTGGTTCCCATAACATGTGAGGACGTTTATTTTCTCACAGGTTTATTGAGGAGAGGCTTTCCCATATCTTTTAGAGGGTCTACTGTTGGAGGAGAGACAATGAGGGATTATGTTATGTAGTATTGCTATCCAGGGGCAGAACCTAGCAAATATGGAAAAATAAACATCCGCAATGCCAGGGATTTTCCTTTTAGAACCATCCTTTTCACAATTTCTAATACATTACATGTAGCGAATATATCGTATATGCAATATGTGCTATAGTGTTTAGAGCCAACAGTCTTCAATTGGTCTGAAATTGTTCTATCTTAGATAAAGGAACAACTGAACAAAGAAAAGGGAGGAAGGAAGAATAATTTTAGTTATGGTTCAATCCTTATCTCCTTCACTTTGGAACGGATTCCACTGATGCATCCACAACATGCAACACTGGATATATCTAGTCCTAAATATCCTCGAATGCTTACATGGGTAGAACTCATGGGTCGGCATGCAGGTCAATTGACCATTGTGTTCTCTATTGCATTCTTCACCTGTTTTCGGTGACAGATTGTCACCATCGATGAGTACGCATATGCAAGCATTGACTTCCAAGGAGATCTACATTTAGTATTACCAGAAGGTGCTCAGTGGGGCGCAATGGGTAATAATGTTTTGACCATTTTTTTTTTCTAAGGTTTATAAACTTTGTTTTGTATTTTGATGTTTTCCCAAGAATAAAATAAATGTTTGATGTAATGCCGGTATTGGTCGTGTTCAACCAGTAGAGGAACCAGAGTGTGAAGAAGATGCACCAGCAGAGAGGGCTATCATGAGAGCAGTCCTTCAGGACCTTGATATCGCTGAGACTCTAGCTGAGCTTCAACAACACATGGAGGGGTTGACCTTCAAGATTCTGGATTGCTGGATTGAAGAGCTTCCCATGTGACTACAGCGACACACTATTGGGGTTCCTAACCATTGGATGTGATTACTCTGTAGGATTTCTAGATCTAGAGCATGTTACCATGAGCACCACTAGTTTACTTGTGACATTTTGCATACATTTTGAGGTCACATGACCAGTGTGTCTTGGGCACAAATTTTGTAAAAACCTATAACTATCTATCTATATGTTTTCAAATTTTTTCCTATGTTTAGTGTGCAATCCTATTCAATGATTTGAATGTTTTCTTTACGTATGTTGCAAATTTTTGTCTAACACTTGATTAGATAATTAATCAGTCAATGTGTTCAAATTTCTGGAAATGTGTTGATATTGAACAAAATCAAAATGGCTTTCCAGAAGTCGAACCCTTAGGAACAATCTAAGAAGTGTTCGATTTATAACAGCATAAACACTAGTAAGTTGTAATACCACAAGTTGTGAGTCTAACCTTACGATTATGTAGTTAATACCAAATGAAATGGCATCATAGATAAGTTTGATCAATGCGCTATACTCAGTGATATTTTCAGTCGATCTATGAATACAAATCCCTTGAAAAATCACTAACTCGTCGTTCAAAGATAAAATGGCCCACACTGCAGAGGATAGATTCTGCGTACTACGAATAGCACCATCAGCATATAATTCAAATGGTTCCGAAGATTCAGACATCTGTGATGAAATTGTAAATTGGATTACTAACTTCAAGAAAGCTCTAAAAACAAATTAAGATAGTGAATGCAAATCAACAACATATATACAATATAATAAAAAAAATTACTACGCTCATGATTAAGCATAGTAAAATTTCAAATACAACCCATTTCTAGGATGTGCCAATGGAATTCCATCGGAATAAACTAACTCGTAGGCAACTTAGCAAGAACTCTTTTGACAATATAGGGTCCATGCCATAATGGCTCGAATTTCCATGTAACTATTACATCAGCTTCTTGATCGTAAAGAAGGACCAAGTCACCCTCTGAGTAGATGTGAGGCTGGACATTTTTTTTGTATTGCACCTTTATACGTCTCTTATGTGCTTCATTGGCCAATTGAGCTTCACGACACATTTCATCAATATCGATGAGGTTAAGGAGACATGATTCTTGTTTTGAGGTGTCAGGTAACAAGTCTATCATGAATTTTAACGATGATATTTCTCATTGGATTGGTAAGATAGCTTCCATGCCATACACCAATTGAAAAGGAGTAAATCCGGTTGAGTTTCTCATCGAGGTTCGATATTCCCACAAAACGGAGTACAGGATCAAATGCCAGTTCCTTTTACAGATTCCTATCATTTGTTGAAGTATTCATTTAAGAATTTTTTTAATAGCCTCAACTTGTCCATTTGATTGTGGATAATAAGGAGAAGAATTAGCATGTGAAAATCCTAACTTAGTAGCCAATTCATACATCATATGGTTGTGAAAATGCTTCCCATGATCTGTAACTATGGCCTATGGGACTCCAAACCGTGCAATAGCATGGTTAAATAAAAATAATGCAGTTGTGTGTCCTGTGTTGTTGAATGTAGGCATTGATTCGGCCCATTTGGTAAAATAGTCGACTGTGATAATAATATAACCATGCACCCTAGACGAAGGAGGGTTACAGGTAAATACCCCATTTCATAAGTGGTCCAGCAGAGACAACAGGATGCATTGGCACTGGCGGTTTGCGGATTTTACGATAAAAAATTTGGCATGCATGACAACTTCTGACTGCGAGGATGCAATCTTGAAAAATAGTACGCCAAAAGTAACCAACGAGGAGTATCTTCTGCGCGGTAGCATATCTAGATAAATTTCCACCACAAGCCCTAGCATGGCAATAATTTAACACTTTTTCGGCCTCCTCATGAGTGAGGCACCTCCTTAAAATTTTATCGACACCACGACGATAAAGTGTATTGCCGACGATCATATAATCTTTGGCTTAGTATTGAATACGTCACTGTTCAGAGTGAGAGGTATTAGGTTGAAAATTTTGAGTTTGGAGATAAACGATGAAATCCCCATACCAAGGATCATATGATTCGATCAGAAAAATAGACTCTTCTGGAATAGATGGTTCCGACGTAGTAGCAATACTATCAGAGGGAAGGTCACAAAGAAGCTCAACCAAAGCTAAAGATTTCTTTAACTTGGATTTGATGAATACCAAATCAAATTCCTGAAAACGACAATCCATTTTGAATATCTTCCCCCCAGCAATTGACGTGACAAGATATAAGTCATGGGGTTGCAATCCACAACTATTGTTCTTTGTCGGAGAAGGATATAATAGTGAAATCTCTGGATAGCTTGAACAGTAGCCAAGGAAATATTTTCTACGTACGAGTACTTAACTTCTGTATCATCGAGATTATGACTCAAATAATAGATCAGATGTTCAATTCCATTTTCTTCTTGGACAAAAACCATGGAAATGCTCATTTCAGCTGCGGTGATATATAGGAAATAAGCATTTTGATAATTAGGAGGATTCATTAATGATGCTCGGACAAGATGGTCCTTGACAGCATCAAAAGAAGCTTGCGCAACTTGGTGCCAATGGAAGGGAACCACCTTTTTCCATAATTGAGTAAATCCTTTAGCCATTTCAGCATAGTTTGGAATGAAAATTCTCAAGAACTTAGCCTTTCCTTGAAGTTTCTGTATCGAAAGTAAATTTTATGGCACAGGAAAATCAAGAACGGTCTGAACCTTCAATGGGTCTATTCGAATTCCTTCCTTTTAGACTATGAATCTGAGCAATCGACCATAATTAACACAAAACACTCATTTATGTCGATTGAGCCGTATCTTTTAGTGTCGACAGCGTAAGAAAATGGCTCTCAAATGCATCGGGTGATCAATCCCATTTCATGAATGCGCTAGTAAATCATATAGATATGGTTGAACAATGTGCTTGATGTCATTGAAAGCATAATCCATTCCTCTTTAAGAAGTTGCCCCAACATTCTTTAAACCAAATAGAAGTTTCCTATAATTGAATATGCCCCAGGGATAGATGAAATCTATCTTATGTTGATCATCTGGGTGGATATTGATTTGATTTTAACCAAAAAATCCATCCATGAACAAAAATATTTCACATCTAGCACAATCATCAATAATCTGGTCGATAAAGGGAGTAGGATAGTTGTCTTTTGGAAAAGCCTGATTGACATCCCGATAATCGATGCACACTCTAATGGTTCCTTGTTTTTTCATAACAGGAATGATATTGGAAACCCAATCAGTTAGTGGAACAGGGTAAATAAAACCACCACGCAAAAAAATTTCAACTTCTTCTTTGATGGCAGCGGCTTTCTTTGGATGAACAGGACGAAGCTGTTGACTCACCATTTTTGCATCATGATACATATTAATAGCATGTTCAACTATACTAGTACCTATGCCTGGAATTTCCTCGTAAGACCAATTGAATACGTCACGAAATTCACGAAATAAAGAGTGATATGAATCAAGTTCTGATGGGGAACAAGATACACCGACATGAATATTTTCTACAATTCCTGGTTTGGTCGAAATATCAATAGAAATGGTTTCTTAAATATTTGATAAATTTCGCTTAGAATCGATTGCATTAATTGGTAAAGTATTTGAAAATAAATTTTTGATGGATGGGTGATATAGTTCATTAATATTGTTTTCTTCATAATCAAGAAGATGGGAATGATGATGATAATATTCCCATGGTTATCCTTCTGACATCATAGCTTCCAAAATATTTTTATCTGTCAAAATATTTGAGGAAAATGGATCAGATGGAGTACCAAAATCTAACGAACGATCAACCAAAACACTCGACGACAATGATTTTAGATTTTTCGCCCAAGAAAAATAGATTAATTGTTATGCCAGCTCAATAGGGTTGGGCGATAAAAATTCATCCAACGTAGAAATATCATAATCACTCGTACTCTCCCTTAAGCCAGATATGGTGGAAGAGATCATGTAAGAGGTCTCTATACTTGCAATTTCTTTCAACGTCGTGGGCAGTGGTAATGCAAAGGTTCTCATAAGAGTGGAATCCTTTAAGAGTCCTACACCAATTTTCTGAATTTCTATTTGGGATAAGTAAAAAAATGGGACGCTTCCAGTTACCTATGAAGCGGAGGAAAAAAAGGATAATTGATTAATGACTGTGATTGTACCTTTATGAGGAAAGGTAATCATTCTAAATTATGTAGAAACAATTGCAGTCATTGCATATACCCATGGTATTCCAAGTAAAATATTATATTCAAGGGGTCCTTCAACAATGTCGACATCAATATTCACTGTTTTTCCCCCTAGTTAAACATGCAGGTTATTGATAATACCACAAGGTTTTTATGTTCTTCCATCAAAATCCTTCAACATCATTGATGATTGGGATAATCACGATGAGCCAAGTGACTTCCAATGGTTTAGAGACATAATTCACGTAGACGTCCCTCATCAATGCGGGGAAAACCACATAAAAACCCAGAATCTGTCCTAATCTATTCATATAAAATTGTGTCTCAAATAATTGCCCAAATAACTTCAATGTCGGGCAATTTTTACACATTTTTTTGCGGAAGCTTTTATCTCACCAATTTCCATCATGAATATTTTTTCACCTTTAATATATGGTTATAAAACCATTTCATAGTAGGAAGCTCTCTTTCAAATATGACATGAACCCAATTCTCATGGTGATATAACAAACTTCAAATCTATGGTTAAAACCCACTCATCATCACATACATTGATTCTTCTATAAACCCAAATCATTCTCATATCCAAAGTTATTCCTCAATTGAAAACTTTTCAAAAGTCTTATAAAAGACTTTAATTAAAATTCATTGGTTTCAAAACTCCAACTTTGTAATCAGCCTGACTCTTATCATATCATTTGATTCACATGAATATATATGTGCGCCCTTGCTTTTAACAGCTTTGACATTGGTTAATCAAACCAACCCATATGGAATTATACATTCCATTATCAACCAACTTTCACAATAACCATTTAAAATAATGTTTGACCCCACACAAAATTACATGTCCTTCGATCTTTGGATGCAAAACACCCATCCCATTAAACGCAATAATAGCTTGGCTATGGTAAATATAAATGTGATTACCTCGCATTCTCCAAACACTCGTTTGTCCTCATGCACCAACAACTATGAGCGTTTTCACACACATCAAACTCGACCAACACCAGTTTAAGAACTGTGATACCACTGTGTAACGCTGTTTATTTTACTTGCTTCACACCATTCAACGCATAATACAAACTGCTGACTCAGTCTCACCAATCATAGGCCTTCACAATAAAACACAGTTTTTTAATTCAGCTCATCATAAATAACTTATAAATCAAATTCAACGCAGAAACCTGCTCTTGCGTGTCCTCCAAACCCAACACAGAGTATTTCTCCTGCGTGCGCTTCTTCATAGTGATCACTATCCATCCGTTCGGTCAATATCCATACTCGAACTTCGGCTGTGGAATTTCAAAAACCGAGACTTTGATTTAAAATCAAATGCCAACACATTTGCATATGTAATTAACTTTCCCTCTCGTCATCTTCCTCGGACGCATTCCAACTGTTCTTACGAAGTTCATTAAACTCCACTTCATCGATTACACCATGCGACTCATGGTTTCACTCCAAAGGTTGCATAGATTCTGCTCTATCCAATCCACCGTGCTATTCTCCCTTTCGAGCTCGCTCATTTCGAATTTGCAAACTCTCATTAAACTTATGCAGAACTCGTTTGAAGATTTTTTTGAACCATTCCTCTGTTCTCTCATTTAACATACATGTAGAGGTTCTCTCCACGATTCGTCGATCTTCACTTACTGTAGTGCATCTACTTCATTGCATTATTAACTTCCAGTCCTATGCTAAAATGCGTTCATCAATTCATGCGCAATTATACCATAATAATCTTAAATTGCAATCGATCCTCCACCAACAGGATCAAAACGCATTGATTCTCTGTTTTAACTAGTGCCCAGTACAATTTCAGAATAGAAATGAAAATTGATCCCTTTACTCAGAATTCATTTCAAATATACACAGAGAATATAAATCCAATTCCACCATAATGTCATTAAACTGCCATCGATCCTTCATCGACAGGATCTAAATCATATCGATTTCTGTTTTGGCTTCAATACAACATGGTTATCGATTCATACAAATCGAAGCCAACAAGTTTGTATACAAGTTCACCATTTCAACCCTTAACATAGAATTTGAACCATACATGAATCGATCAATTAAGGTGCATAATTCAAAACCAATGCTTTCATATAAAAATGAACTTACTTACAGCAATATTTATTCCTGGCCTGATTTTCAATAATTGGCTCTCTTACAAATGCTCGGAGGCTTGACAAACTTTACTGTCCAAACCACACCTCTAAATCACTCTATCCTTTTCTGATCTATTTTGCCTTTGAGGCTCATAAATTTATACAAATTGAATTGAACCAATTTAGGTTCAAATCCCCTTAATCACTCAACAAAGTCCTCAAATATCTCAACACCCCTATAATCTAGATTTTATCCCTAAAATCTTGAAACTAAATCTAACTTAGGCTCATAATTAATTCTAAAATATCTAAAATCTAATTCCTCTCATGTTTTCCAATTATTTGGAAACATTACAAATCCTCACATATAATTAATTAAAAATATAATTTAATCACTAAAAAATCTCACTAATATTTACACAAAATTAATATTTCCTCACAACATAAGACCCCTTATTTTAAATAAAATACAAAGTACTTTTCTGAGTCTAATGCTCATGCATCAGACTCCCAAGGTTGAAAATGATCATGATCTCCTGATCATGCGTTTAAGTCTTTGTCCGCCTGGATCCCACACTTTGTTCTGCAAGTTATCATCAATTTCTGCTGTCGTATGGTACTTTTCTCCAGGTCTCCATATCTTATGCTGCCTTGCTCCACTCGCTGCACTTTCACAATCTGTCTCTGTCTTCATTTTGCTGCTGCTGCTGCTTCTCTCCCTTGCTGATATCTTTCTCTGAGATACTTTCAACATGATTCTTCTGATTGATTCAATTTCTCTGTCCAATAAATCTTCAAACTGCTGATTTCTTGCTGTCTGCTGAGCTCTGGCTTGCTCAGTTCTTGCTTCTATGCTTGCTTCTGTTCTTACTCGCTCAGTTCTTACTTCCATCCAATCATCCATACCCTCTTGTTTTCTACCACGAAAAATTTCTTCTCTGCCTTCTCCTATCAACAATTTACTGGATTGGTACATTGTGTACTCTCTTCTTCTATCTTCATCAATCTGCATCTACAATTACCAATTCTGAAATTGAGAATTTTCCTGTACTGAATTTTGATCATTCAGCATCATTTCCAACAACATAACTTCTTCATACCATGGATTAGAGATATCCACAAAATTTTCTTCTTCCTTCATTTGACTGCTCAACCGAGTCAAATGTTCTTCAGTACCTGCAATAACACCTGCATTCACAAAACACTTGTTAAAACAAAAATCATAAGGCGGTGCCTTGGATTCCCTCTCTTGACATCTCGGTGTTTTTGTTACGGTCCACCTCTTCCCCCTCTATCAGCACATCGGTGTGCGGTTCTCTCTTTCCAAAGAATTCTCACCGAAAGATTACTCCGAACTATCTTCAGTCTTTCTCTCCACACCCATCTATCCCCATGTAGGGTTCTTCTCTTGTTCACTATGTTAGCCTCCTATACCAATAGGTGTCATTTTTCATGATTGTCTTGATTGAAGTATGGAATATGTTCAAACCTTCTTACTTGAGCAAAGGTGTTCCATATTCTTAAAAAAAAAACCAAAAAATCAAAAAATTTAAAAAATGTAAAGAGGGTATACCCTAAAAGAAAGATCAAAGGGTAAAAAGAATAAAATGGTCAAAAAAGTGAAAGAAATGAACCCCAAGTAAAAATAGACCAAGGAAAGTGTGCAAATCCAAATGCCACTGCTATTTCATTTTTGTAATAAATCAATTGTGTGCAGCTTGTCAAACTTTTGCCACAATTTATGAATAAGTCAA